>LGRX02002714.1:0-21783 GCA_001247695.2 Cymbomonas tetramitiformis | reverse complement strand
TACACCTTCAACCCATGGGACACCTCCAAGTACACTATGGACAACCGAGAGCCCTACCTACTGGCCAATCAAGTCCAAGCGCAAGTAGTGATAGTCAAACACCCCTGCATGGATTCAGCGGTGATACTTGATACGAGCGACCGCAATATGGAGAAACTTGCACTCGTTGATAGGCCCGTAGGTAGTGATGGTCACTTTGACACATGCGGGAAGTGTAGAGTCGGTGGCGAGCTCCTTCTGTGTGAGAGGGCAGGCGGCAAAGAGGCTATGCACGTGCGATGCGCAGGGCTCACCGACATCCCCACTGGAATGTGGTACTGCAGAAAGTGTGATGACGCATAGTAGTGCCTCTGCACACATTTGATATACCTGTAATATACCAGATACGTATCGCGGCTATATTGTAAGTATTATGCAATATGTGAGCAGCAGGGGGGTCTTACCCCTTTACCCCTGCAGTCGTGCGGCACTCTAGTTGTAGACATATTGCACATGTATTCAAGAGATTCTGCATGAGTGTATGTTTCAATATGTGTTCAACACATATATTGCAAATGTGTTGCATAATTCACTCTGATTGTAGACATATTGCACATGTATTCAAGAGATTCTGCATGAGTGAATGTTTCGATATGTGTTCAACACATATATTGCAAACGTGTTGAATAATTCATCTGATTGTAGACATATTGCACATGTATTGAACGATTCCTTATGCGTGAATGTTTCAACATGTGTTCAACACGTGTTCAGCACGTGTGTTGCAGGCAGTTGCAGACATATTGAACACCCCTCCAATCGTTTTGCCTTATTTCAATACATCGGCGCCCCAATTCATAAAACCCCCCAGAACCGACTTCTGCGATTCGCGTCCAAATGCCGTGAAAACTTGTCCCCATAACGCTAGACCCTTCCTTAGATGATACCAAGTGCTAGTGGGTGAGTCTGACACCATTTGGGTGCCCATGCTAGCATACTCATTTTCGCTGTGTCCAGGCTGATCGCTGTTCAATAATTTGGCCAATATGTTACACGTGTATTGCAATATCTAGATATTAGCAAAACCTCTTCAATATGCCTCCAATACGTGTTCAACACGTGTATTGAACCCATCTAGAAACGTAGGGACTTGAGTTCTCGTTCTTCGCCCGAGCGGAGAATACCAATGTCAGGGCTCGCTATGCGAACGCTATGTTGACGCGGCTGCTATTGAACAGTAACGGCCAAAAGTAATATTATGGTGGGTTATGAGTGCAGCAATATGGTGACCAGAAGTGCTTGCTTGAGCCCAATGCTCCTCATATACTTCCAGTGCCCTCACACATCTCATGCGTTACCACCATCGGGTTGTGAACCCGAGGGCACTGGGTGAACTTCCCGCATCGGCTGGTCGATATAGCCTTTGATGCTCGCATGCTGTTCAGTGCATGCTTGAAGCGAAGACGCGTCTTATCAGGACACTTCGGTTCTTCAAGACTTGTCTTGCTTCGCCATCTCGATGCCATATACTTGGCCTCTCGATGACAGATGTCACTCACCTTCGGTGGATGACATACATTATGACGGTACATGTCATAGTCGACCGTACTGACAATACTCGACGACTGTATGCCATTATGCCATATGACATGACATGACATGGTATGATATTCACGGGGAAGCCGATTTCCCCCCCACTGTATGGGGGCCTGCTTCTCCTAGTATCACCCCTTGCCGCGTGTGTCACTGGTCGTGTGTCACCGTCTGACACCGACTTGCTAGAAAGCTCACTGCCGTAATCTTTCTATCAGTTCTGCTATCACCGGTTTCCCCAGCACTGCTTTCCGTGTTCCTGTTGCAGTGAAAAAGCTATATATATTCACACAAATATATATCTATTTTCACCTGTTTCATCAGGTTATCGGTCCCACTTCACGTGAGTGGTGATTCCGGTTGATTCAGCTCGCTTCGGTTATTCCGATTCTACACTCCGTCAGTTTTTCCCGTCAACATCGCAGCATAATTAATCTGCGAACCGTACAAGCGGCAATTATATCCGTCTCCGTTCTCTTTGCCGCTTCCGTCATTCGTGGTTCACCTACCGACTGTGACTGGTATTCCACGCACCGTTTCCGTCAGCTGTTGACATCGCAGCTATCGCAGCTTGATCTGCACCGTAAAAAGCGGCAAATCCCTTTCCGTCTCCGTTCTTTTTGCCGCTTCCGTCTTTCGTGGCTTGCCTACCGACTGTGATTGGTATCCCGCGCACCGTCTCCGTCAGCTTTCGTGCATTCTCGTGCACTCCGTCATTTTTTTAAAAGCGTCCTTCTACACTCTGGCCAGCAGCGCCTCTGCTGCCGGGGAACCGCTTTACCGTACGGCATTTTTGACGTCACCACCGTTTTCCTCGTCAAAAACTGCCCCAATTTGACCTTTCGATCGTTCAATTCGCTTGATTTTTCGAGAAGATACCTTTTCGCTTGGGAACCCTATCTTGGGGTTCGCAGAATTCTGCAGACAGCTGGCTGGAACTGTCATGTCCACAAAACGTCAGCGTGCACGTATGGCCGCTGTTCGTTCAGCGTTGCTCTCTCTCCGAGTGCATCGACATCCTTTTACCGCTGGTTATGTTCTGGTGGTGCCTGGTGGTGCTTGCGCACCAGGCACCAATCACGACGACAACATCCTGGACGACAACGACGAGACCAATGACTTCCACGACTTCGTCTCGCCACTTCCCTCACCTTCGCCTTATGCCCCCAGTGGTCGCCATCTGGTGGTGTCTGCTGTCTGGTGGTGCTACGATCACGACCGCTTCCCCCCTCTCCATCATCCCTTTCGGGTTCCTCCCCATGACCTCGATCACGTTCCCTCACCGCATTTTCCACCTTCCACCTCCCTATCCCCTCTTCAACGACGCATTCGCTCTGGTGGTGCCAGGCCGCTTTTGGCTTTGACACCGCGCGGGCATTGGCTGATTCGTCGTTTTCGTGGCGCTCGAGGACTTCTGCAATCGAGAACTCCGCCGCCGCCATTCCGCAATCACGTCGCGGCTTGTAGATGCTTGCCCTTATGTACTAGGATTTTAGGCAACGCCCCATGCACGGGTGTGCTTCTAGTTGGGTTGAGAAAGGCCCCTTAGGCCTAAACGGTCTAGTAACATTGGGTTAGGATTTAGGGTTTGCCTGCTTCGGGATGACCACTCACACCTTCGGGGTGAGGTGGTGTCACGGGGAAGCCGATTTCCCCCCCACTGTATGGGGGCCTGCTTCTCCTAGTATCACCCCTTGCTGCGTGTGTCACTGGTCGTGTGTCACCGTCTGACACCGACTTGCTAGAAAGCTCACTGCCGTAATCTTTCTATCAGTTCTGCTATCACCGGTTTCCCCAGCACTGCTTTCTGTGTTCCTGTTGCAGTGAAAAAGCTATATATATTCACACAAATATATATATCTATTTTCACCTGTTTCATCAGATATGTATGATATGTATGACAGGTATGAAATGTATGACATGTATGACACATATGTCATCGATCATATCCCTGACAGTGTGGAACCCCCACTTAGAAAGGCTGCTTTACAGCAGTTTGTGAGTGTTCGAGACGCCTCAAGGCGCGAAAATCACGCGATCGCGAACAAGTTCGCGCGAGCCGCAAAGTTCGCGATCATGATCGCGAACATGATCGCGAACATGTTCCTGAACTTTTTAAATGTTCATTTGGATCGCCTAGTTGATGAAAGTGAACCGATCGACGATCATGTTCGTTGATCGGCGAACATTTGGAAATCCTCGCGAGCACGAGCACAATCACGATGTTCATGTTCACCGATCAAAATAGCGATCACCGAACCCCCCGATTATTTCCTGGAATTTTGATCGTAGGCTCCTCGTCCTGGTGAATTTTCTAACGCTTTGTGAATTGCGATGAGCATGAGCTCAAGCGAGCGACCTGCAGTGTGCAGATGCAGCTCCAGTCTCGACGAGCGAACACCCTCGCGAATTACGGTCGCATTAAAAAAGCCTCATGGCGATGGCGCTGGCGCTGGCGCTTTCCACGTTCGCGTTCTGTCAAGCTCATCACCATAAGTGAAAGCCAATGAAATCGCTGCGATCATTCTGGAGGTCCAGACCGTCTCGCCTGAGGCCTAATAACGTTCGGTGGACACATAATAATGACATCGACAATGGGCCTGGCGCTGAGGGTCGCGGCGCGGTCGCGGTCGAGTCGAGCTTCCTTGCTCCTTATAGAAATCGAAATGCAGATGCAGCTCATCATCGATCATGCCGGTTGCCGGATGCAATGGTAATGGATCGTCATCGTACGATCGTAGATCATTCATCATTGATCACATCATCAATCGTGATCGTGCGATCGGCGATCGGGTGCCATCATCCTCATTCCTCAAGACCTCAAGCTCAACCTTCGCTTGCTCCAATTCTCTCCTCTAATCTGCCGGGTGCGTCATGCGACGGTCCATTCAATCTTCAATATGTCCATATTTGAGTCTGATGGAAATAAGGGTTTGAAAGCTGTGGATGCAGTGGCGCAATATTTGCCTTGTAGCTCGTCTAATTCGTGGTATGATCTGGATTCAACTGGACTTTCATATTCAATATACATAACGTATGCAGTGAAATGATATTTTAGATATCAATGAATTCTAGGTATTGGTATGAACAAGTGCCGCCTGCAACGCTGCAATTGTATCGGCTGAGGAAACTTACGTTTAAGCGTGAATGTGAGAAAATGGAATGCCTACGGATATCCTCATAGGTGATATCTCTCATAAACAAACACTCGGTTTTGTTAATCTCTCTTGTAACATCGTGTGCGGCGAGTTCACCATCGCTTTCGTTAGAACCGGTAAGTGGAGCGCAACAGTGCTGCTTTGTTTCCACCAGTGCTTAGCTCGTTGTGTTGTCTGATCGATTCCACGTATCATTGGTTCAAACAGGCTATTTGCAGTCAACTTGGTCACGACACTGGATAAAACGTGACTGGGTTCGTTATCCAGGCGCTGCTTGCTTCATGCAGCTCTTGATATGTGTTTAATCGATACTTTCTGCCGGTGTGATATACCTTGCCACCCACAAGTTATGGAGGCTGCAGACGATCGTTCCGCAATCGTGAAAATTAACGATAAGAAAACACGTTCTGGTACCGGTTTGGAAAATCTATCGAATACATGTTACGTGAACAGCGTCGTTCAGGTATGCACAAAGCGATTCACTCCACGTATTTCTGGAACTTGCCAAATTATTAAGACGGAGTGAGCTGTACGTTATACTATGGTAAGTTGCATAGGCATAGAACGAATAACTGGAGTTTGGTTTCGTGAGGTGGTACTAGTAGTAATGCATATTCCTGTTGTCATATTGGCGCTTCTGAACGGCATGCAGCAGTTCTCTTTCGACGGTGCTCATTAATTACGTCTCTCTTTCGTCTGAAATTTTTCTTCTGCGTATCTCTGATCTTCACCCCTCCAACACGCAGTACGTGCAGACCTACTTTGGCTGCTACCACGACTCTCTGACCTTTGGATGAAACTTTTGGTCGAATTTACTCCTTCTTTCTTAGGGTCTTGTTGGCTTCGTCAAACTGACGTGCCCTTTCCGATCGGTCTGCAGGCGCTGAATAACGTTGAACCCTTCCGGAGACTGCTCTTTTCTCCAACCGTGGAGTATCTCCTCTCGAAGCATCGCGTTCGGACCCCGCATCCAAGTGGAAACTTGCGGACTTCCGCTGTTGCAGCGGCACCTGCGAGGAAACGACGAAGAGGAAAGGAAGATGTTCTTCAAGGGCGACCTACCCAAAACCTGGCGGATAGTATGCCACCGAGACCCTCCTCCTTCGCTTTTCTCAGAACTCACGCGCCCACACCTACGATCCTTGTTGACTTCTTGTTGAGTGAGCTTGAAAGGGAACTCGTTGCCCGTACTTGTTTTATTTGAAAATCTGTTTCCGTGTACTTTCGCTAGAATCAATCTTCACTGCGGTTTGGATTTCTTTGATGAAAACAACTGAGCATACAGTTTTCACCGCAAGCACCGATCCTGAACACGGTGCAACGCCTAGCGTGGATATATTCTCGCCAAAGTCTAGACTGTTTGTCACTTTTGCGAATCTCGCGTTTCTGAAGGTTATCTTTGAGTGTAGAAACGTCCGTAAGTTCGACCAACTTCATCGTTCGCAGCGTTTTGCCCTCATGCAATAATGCTGGAGGGCAAAGCGCTGCCACCTTATTGAACGATAAACAGCAGCAGAGACAAAGAGCCAGATAGATGCAAGCTCCGTTCAGCAGTATAAATACATATGTGTAGGTGTGCGCGTATGAATGTTTAGTGGCTCTTATTGGGTGTGAACAGTCCGGCCACCAACACGCACTGCTTTCACTCGGAGCAAGCGAGCTTGTCTTGAAGTGGAGAATCCTTCTCCGATGATCAGCTGTAAGTTTGCCCTCACCTCTTCGAAGACTGAGCTGCTCCTAAACGAAAAGTTCCCCCCCCTAAAAGCAGACAGCTAAACACGCCTCATTTAAAAATAACCTCCGTAGCCACTTCAGATAATTTTAGTTATAGCAATAAAACAAACGTTTCTCACTTCTATTCTATCGTATTTTGGACCTCGTGAGCACTGTCCTCAGCCTGGACAACGTATACAGTGTTTGTCTAGTATTTATTGCACGTTTAGGTGGGCTACCACCAGGAACTCTTCTCTGCGAGCTGTACACTACCGCTTCCGCAACTTTATCTTTACTTGTCCCTGAGTCCGGAAAAGCCCTACTCTTGAGGCAAACAGCTGCATCTTTTTTTGCAGAACGTCCCAAGGTGTCAAACAATGTCCCTCTTATTTTGTTTTTTTCGCTTGCTCTCCCTGTCACAGGTGAGCTGAACCTTTTGATGCAAGCCTTGCGCAGCGGGGACTATTCTAGCTATTTGGTGCGTGCTTGTCCGTTGCAATATGTACTCGAACTCAAGTTGTATGCCTTTCTCAGTGATCAGACGCCATACAGTCTAGTTGGGAACGTCCAAGCGGTCTAGAGGATATCTTCTCGAAGGCAAAAAAGGTTTCTGTTATACACCTCGGACTGCGTCTGCACCTGGTCAGTGTAAAGGGCTGTCTCTATTCTTCCGTTGCGCGATGGTACTTTCGCCTTTAAACGATGCGTTTCGACAGGCATCCGGACGTTTTCGGTGTATTCGGAGATGCTGAAAGTTTAGGTCAAGTCCTGAATCTCAGTTCTTTTGTACAGCCGTGCGATCTACTGCGGGTAGTCTGGAGCCTGATGCCGAACTTCGCGAACGACGCGCAACAGGTAACGTGCATCCACCCCTGCATATTAGGAAACGTTGTGCACAACCGCGGGGGAAACCATATTCTTGTCGGTCCGGGTGCTCTGCCTAGTAGCATCGTCTTTCTCAACTTGTGGACAATAAGGGAACTTGAGGCGCTAAACTCAAGCAGTTGAGGGCAGCTTGGTTCAACGTTCTTCTCTCTTTGTGTGTGGATATGTGATATCTTGTCACAACCCCACCCTGTTCCCGGATACCGATATTTCTGAGAGTTCAGGGTTGAGCCGGAACGACACAATGGATGGCTTTCCGCTCCAGTCTAAGTGCGTGCTGTTTTACCTTTTTCTGATCTTCATCCAACTGGGCTTTGCTGGGCAAGCTTCGGTTAGCTTGCCTGACGCCTTTCATTTTCGTGATCCCCTTTTACGCTCCACCGGGGTCCCGTTCGGGCTAGTCTCGGCAGGCGTTAGCCTCGCCCCACTCGGTGTGCGCGCTTCCGTACTTGGAGTTCTTCTCACGGTCTACAGTGGCTAGTCTATAGTGTTGAGGGACACCCCGAAGCTGAGCAGCCCTCCGCCTGTCCACCACTCAAATATTCTTGCCTATGCGGGGCCTTGTGAGAACGGTGCTTAGTTCGGCGCAGGACGCTCACGAGTTTATGTGCTTCTTGATGGATCGTTTGAAGTACGAGCTGACGCTTCCGGTCGCTGAGCCAAAACCGGATGCCCAACTCACTGGACCAGTTTTCCCAGTGTACCCCCGCAAAGCTCGCTCGCGCAGTACCCGCGCACCAACCAGCATATCCAAGCATCCGAGGCTCGCCTGTCTGCGGGACTTCGCCTCTACTCCCCAGACGCCCGTGCCGCCTCCTGGCCGAAAAGTGCCATCAGATATCTTACCAGCTCGCCCACCAAAGCCTTCGGGAAAGCTTCGAACTTCGCCTTCCGAGAAGCTCCGGAAGCCCCGGACCGCCACTGGTAACGTCTCCTAAACTCGTCGTTTGAGGACCCTTGTGCGTTTGCCTCCCGGCGCGGTACGCTGTGCACGCTGTCCTTTCCCACATCAGCTCGTATCGTTTGTGGAAGAAATCGTGGAGGTTGCCGATCGACGTCGGGGCTTGACGCGTCCGCCCGGGCCTTGGGTTGTTTGGCTGACCCCGCTGTTAGGAAGATCACCTTGTTTCTCGACCCTTTCCGCCAGAGACATGTTTAAAGTAGCCTCCTGCTGATAAATAGTTTTCTCCCTGCCCTACGTGCCCGCAGGCCCAGAATCTCTTGAGGACAGCGACAGCCCGGAACTGCACTATGAAGAGAACATGGAGAGCCTAGGCTCTGCTCCTGGTGGTTATTGGATTGTTTCCCGCTGGGGCGCCGTGGAACATCGGGCTGGTTGCACTTGCCGCCCTTGTAAGTCTCGCCGCAAGCCTCCGGGCTTGCGCTCGCAGGGCAGTACCGAGCAGGAGTTCTTGGAAAGTATGCTCGATTTCGACGAAGCCATGGAGACAAAGGCCTGCGAGTATAGTGACCAGATTGAGGTCAAACTGACGGCACAGTCAGAGTTGGTCCCCCCTGCACGTCACAGTGCCGCAGTTGCTGCTTCGCAGAAGGAGGTACGACTCGCTTCCATTCCCTTCGCAGACTCCCCTCCGCTTCGTACTCGGTCGCAGCTTCAGTGATGCTTCGTGTCCTCTTGCAGGGGGAAGAGGGAGATCGGAAGAGGGCAGCGGGCTCAGCTGGCGCTGACCGCTTCACTGCTTGCACCGACGCCGGAGACAGAGGGTTAGATACCCTTGATGCTGCACAGGCTGAAGCTGGCGAGGAACGCATGCACGACACGCCTGGATCACCTTCCGAAGCCGACGGGAGATCTGGCGCTGACGACGGTGCTGACAATCCGATCAGCCAATTGTTCGGTGGGGAAGTCTGCAGTCAGGTGAGATATGTAGGCTAAGCCTTGGCTGGCCAGGTTTCTTATCTTGAATGCGGAGGCTGAGTGATCCTTGGCTGGCCAGGTTTCCTGTCTTAAGCACAGCCCAGCGAAGGCTGAGTAGGCCTGGGCCAGGTTCCTTATCTTGATGCAGAGACTGAGTGATCCTTGGCTGGCCAGGTTTCGTGTCTTGGATGTGGGAACGTCAGTGAACGTCAAGAGCCATTTTTGGACATCTCACTGAGTATGCCTGACAAGGTGAGGGGCCCACCAGATCCGAGCCACTGTTCTTAGCGGTGTAGGGTGCTGCTTGGTGTTTTAAAGTACTAGCTGCACGTGCAGGAGACTTCGAGAACTTCGAATACCGAAGGCGAGGCAGAGGCGGAGGGAACTCCCTTCTCCAGCATGGAGGAGTGCCTGGCGAGCCACACCAGCAGTGAGGAGCTTACAGGCGACGAGCAGTATTATTGTGAACGGTGTGCCTGCGATCTCGAACTATGAGCCTTCACCAGCTTCGCCAGGTTTCCACTGTATTGTGCCGTACTGACTGCCAATCCGTCTTTATCCAGGTGTGGCAAGGGGAGCGCTCGTCGGCAAGTCCGTTTTGCATCTCTGCCGCAGGTTAGAAGTTCATCTCCGATATCCCGATTCCGTTCGGACTCACTCTTCTTTCTCTCACACAGCAACAATTTGTTCTCGCAGCTCCTCGCATCGCAAGGAAGCTTGTTGGCCCGATGTCACCGAGCAGTCAGTGCTGCCTTTGGATGAAATCCTTAAGATGGTTGGGGAAGGGAGGGTGGTCACATTTTGTAGGTATTGTGCCTGCATCTTAAGCGCTTTCAGTGGGGCTCGAAGGGGCGAGGAAAGGTGGATGTTCAAGTGGACTTCCCGCTAAGGGGGCTGGACATGTCTCCGTACATGAGGGGATCTAGCTGCGTCAGCAGCAGTCAAGGAAGCACAGAGGGGGAGAGTGCAAACGATGAGCAGCGATCTGCAGAGGGCGTGGGAAGGACGCGGACCGCATATGACTTAGTGGCCATGGTCGTTCACCACGGAAAATATGCGGGAAGGTATGCTGCGAGAAGTGTCAAGCTCCCCTCGGGTAGTGTGAGAAATGCTTGAAGGTATTTCGGTGAAAACGTGCGCCCGTTTGAATTTTGTTTGAGCTTAATACCCCGAACACCAACTCTATGAGACTGAAGGCCTTGCGCCCACTCTGTTCCTAATAGCTTCTCATGTCCATTGAGATGATGGTGGACTGGCTTAAATCGGTGGCATCATGCTGTTCAATGTATGTGTTTGAACTTCGAATCAGTCTTTATGCATGGTATGAGTGACTGGACATCCAGCAACATCTGTTTATGATGTGCTTGACGTGGCGGTTGGGCCTTTGGGTCTCAGAGAGTCTTTTCTTGTTATTCACTGTGAGTTGATGGGCTGGACTTGGCTAGCGTGCCTCATGTCATGTAACGTGTGTTTGTGCTAGCATTGTTCACTGATATGGGGAATGTGGAGTGGAGCACTTGAAAAGCTCCCAGCCCCCACCCAGGCTTAGTAGGCTGTGCCAATGTTAACCTCGCCGCAAACTTTCCCTTGCCTACAGCGTGCTTCCTTCATCCACTGGGGTGTAAGAGTGGATGGGCCTTGTATAATGTGCCTCACGCTCTCCGTTGTGTATGCAGTGGGCATTATACATCATACGCATACAGCAGCGAAAATAGAATATGGCTTGAATACAACGACAATAGGTACGGACTGCTTTCTTGAATTTGACCTGTGTTGCCCTTCTTCACGTGTCTGTTGAACGTCCTGCTGAATGTGACACTGACATGGCCTATTGATAATTTTTGGCATGATCCGATTAGTTGTTATGATCTATGCCGTATCAGATGCCTTCATGCTGGCCCTTGCATGGACTGAAAGTGTTCCCAGTGTCACTCGGCAGTTCATATTGTACTGCACGTTAGCTCCCTGGTAGTTTAGTTGCTTTCTGCCTGGCCTGCCTTTGAAGTTTGTGCCCAACCCTCTCCTATTTGCAGGGTACGGGAGGTCAATGCGCGTGATGTATGTGTTGCAAAAGGTTACTTGTTCTTTTATCTGCGACGAAATTGAAGTTATAAATGCTATCAAGCCGAAAATGTATAGCTCTCTTTGTTCTGCTCTTCTTTATGTACCTCACCTTCCCTAAGCAAAAGGTCTTTGATGAGATATGAGAATGCTTAAGCTTGCATATATATTTTGATTTTTGGTTGTATAGCTGAAACGTTGGGAGGTTGGGTTGGAACCAATTTGCTTGTGAGGTGAAAATTGGATTGCAAAATTCTTTAAAAGTGCACAGCTTCTATTGTGGGACATATGGCATGTGAAGTAATTATCATTAGGCTTCTTAGATCACAATGTATCATACTGTCAGGTATATTGTGTTAGTGTGAATATCACAGTTTCCAACCTGTGTACCGAACTTATTGATTTTAAAAGAAAGAATCATATGGCGCCCAGATCGATGTATCTATAGGGGACCAGGTAATCTAGGAGCTCCTACGGTTTGGAATGCAACGCAAAAGAGAACAAGGTTTCAAACAAATATTTTTATTATATATTCACTTTAGTCCGTTTCCAACCTGCTGGGTCGATTACCGGCCCGAGGTATATTCCCTCACATGTTTTTATCCCGTTTACTGAGCAATTACGCAGACCGCACTTGAGCATGGTGGGCCCATAATCGCCGCTTACCAGAATACCTGGAAACGGGTAGTCAAATACACAGAACGCGACGGGGTTTTCGCGCTCGCGATAAAAGCGTATGAATGCGGTCTCAAATATGTTTACCGAAACGAGAACCGCCGCCTAAGCCGGACGAACCTCGAACCTGAACGACTATCGCTCGGTCGGTGATGGCCCTACACACTAGTTACAATCACTGTCAGAGATCATAACCGGTACTACCGCGGTCACAAGAGCTGTCAGCTAGATGCATTTCAGCGGTTTACGAGTTTAGCTCTTTGTAGAGTGAATATACTGGAAATGACTAACCGCGCTTAGGAAAGGCAGGCAAGCACACGGAAACCATATATGGACATATATGCGCTTGGCACTTCGCACAACCGAGTGGTTGAGGCCCGGAGAGATGATCGTCCCTTCCCGTCAGTGGGTTGGCCCGAGTCGGATTCAGAGCTTGGGTGGGGTCTCTTTGCGCAGCCCAAAATTAAGGTGCAGAAGGACCTTTCTGCGGTCTTGAACGGATCCGACTGGTTTGATGTATTTGACCAAGCTGCGCCTCCCTCTCGAGCTCGGTTGCTTTCCCTTTCCAAACGTGGCGCCACTGCTCACTTGGCAGCCATCCCCGCGTCGCCTTCTTTTCGGCTTCCACCCACTCAGGCAGTTGTCGCCTTGGCTTTGCAATTGGGTACCCGGATGCCTATTCTAGCTGGTGTGCATACATGTGTATGTGGTGCTTCTATTGACCCCTTTGGCTACCCCTACCTTGTCTGTGACCGGCGTGAATGGGCTATCACGGCACATCATGCCGTGCGTGATGTGTTGGCATCTATGCTGAAGCAAGTCTTTGATCCAGCCTTTATCATCGTGGAGGATCGCAATCATGATGGGTATTCACCTGATTGGAAGCCCGACATCACAGTGCTCAACCATGATGGACGAGGCAGACATATCGTGATTGACGTGAGCCTTGCATTCCCTTGTTGTGCCTCGTATGTAGACCGGGCTGTTCGGGAGCCGCTGCGGGCTGCGTCGGTACATGAGCGACGAGCCAAGAGGGCATTGTACGGATTAATATGGCCTCACATGCTTCTGCCTTTTGCGATGGAGTCTTTTGGAGGTTTGGGGAAATCGGCGCGGAAGTTCTTCGACAGTTGTGTACGCAGGCAAGATCGTACGATTGTTTCAGGAGGAGGATGATGCAACATGGAGCACGCGGAGCTTTTCGACCTATTGGTTGCAGCGGATAGTGGTTGCCTTGCACTGCTCGCAGGGCTACGGGATTGCTTGCAGGACTAGTCATGATTATCAACATGGGTGAACCTGGGAATTTGCATGATATTTTTCTAGGTAGTTGTTTTGGCATTTGAATGAGTTTGTGTGTTTGCTGTGCCTTTGACATTTCAATTGTGAGATGCGAACCTTACAATAAAGTTTCTGATACCTCTTTGCATATATATGTGGACAAAGCTCTAGTTCATTATTCAAATAGAATAATATAATGTTTAGTGTTGTCGATGCACGTGGTCACGGAGTGTGACATACAATATCTGTCATGCCAGAATGGCATCGAGTGTGACAGCTTGACAGGCAGATTCTAGTACACCACCTCATACTATGTGTCACCGTGTACACAATGCACCACCTAATCTAAGGAGCCCTAGTCATTGCTACTAGTGACCCGACGATTACATCGTTACACGGCAAACGGCTTAATGAACACCTACTAGGTTCTAGGCCTCACATGACCGCGCACCGGTTACAACTCCGGGGTTCGATTTGGGTTATAACGCAGGTTATAACCCTCGATTATATCCTGAGTTGCTACCACATTTAATGGCCTACGATCGAACGGTTATGGGCTTCTGACATAAATGAGAGCGCGTTTCTCACGTGACACACTCGTGAAATCACTCGGCTAAACCGTGCTGGTATTGTCAACCACCACAACGACGAACTATGCACGCGGTCGAAACCTCTACACGTCTACAACGATGACTTCTACCGATGCTCCATATGTCCCTGGAGCATGTAGAGTCACTTTAGGGCAAGACGTGGTATCGAAGTTTTTCGGCCGTACCGATAGTTTTCGATAAGTTTCGAATGAATATCGATCGATACGAATAAGTGCATCGTACGGCTCGAAGGGTATGAATAGGTGCAGTGTCCGAACGTCAATAAGTAACAACATTTTTCTAAGGGAAATCTCGATTATCCATCGATATGAATAAGCATCGCATGCTAACCAATGAATAAGAAAAAGTGAACACTATGTTGCACATATCGATATATTGATATATCAATATGCCCGAGTGCATATCGCGGAAAAGGCAAAAAGACAAGCTCAAACGCCTGGGCAAATATACCGAAGGTTATGCGCTAGGGGGCAGCAGCACGCTTGCCAGTCCTGGGAGGTAGTTGCGCGGATACCACCATCACGCGCGGGTGTCCCACGCGCGGATACCACCATCACGCGCACGCGGAGGCCTACGTGCCTCGAATGATTCCTGCATCATCAGAACTCCGCGAGTTCTCGCGTTTTAGTAACCATTCGACGTCAGCCGCACACCTGTGGACCGTGGACACACTCGCGTGCACGGATGACGTACACCCGGCTGTCGTCGCGGGTGAAGATGGCAATGGCGACGTGAACGGCGGGGAGGTGGGCAGCGAAATTTGGGACTTTAGTTCGGGTAACGCTTTCGGTATAGGGGTTTTGAACCCACCCCTTGGCAACGTGTGTTCTATCTCCCCCACAGCAATGTTCGTCCGCCCCAACATTTTATGCGGGTCTCGTCCCCTTCGTCATCTGAATCAACAAGGTATGCTGGAAGTAGCGCCATGACACACAAATCTGTCACCTGTCACTTCCTATAGTAGTGCGTATGACCATCATCGGTTCTGAACCCTAAACCCGTATTGCCACTTAACGGGCATCTTATTTTAACTTAATACATTATGAAAAAACTGCCTTGAGGAAGATACGTTGCGTCTGTTTGTTCAGACTGATATATCTGCCAGATTTGGACCCACGCATTCTTTTTTCAGACACTGCGACTTAGCCATGTCTGGCTAAACACCGACGCTTGAGATGGAGTGAGGGGCACCGCTAGGAGTTCGGCGACGGGCGGTATGGCCTAGGCGAGCGTTCCGGCTGATTGGAGTTCTGGAAGGCTAGTCGACGTGGTTCATTCTATTTTGCCTTGCTACGCGTTGGTTGACGTTGAGACTCCTGGTCGCGGCGACGACACCGTTTCTCTTGGCCACGTCGTTAATTCCACATGCACGTGAGGGGACGCGTACGCCACCGCAGCTTTCCGACACATTCCTCGACAGCCTCGCTACGACTTTTGGCCGCTGCCTATGTTCGTGCTCTGCCCCATTTTCCCTCGCTCCACCTCTGTAGGCTTTATCCGATGTGACACCGGTCACTTCCTATAGTAGTGCGTATGACCGTCATCGGTTCCGAACCCTAAACCCGTATTGCCACTTAACGGGCATCTTATCTTAACTTAACACATTTTGAGAAAACTGCCTTGAGGAAGATATTACGTCTGTTTGTTCAGACTGATATATCTGCCAAGGTAAGGGGTGACGGTCGCCACCTGATTGCCAGTCTTTGCTATCTCCTTCACAGGGGCAGCAACGATGACGGGTGTTCGTCTGGCCAACAAAAATCCAATATTTGGGTAATATATGATATCGATTAATCAATATGATAATCGATCTGAGTATCGCGATTAATCGATCCGCCCAATCACGGTAATGTAAATATGTATCGTGATGATCGATAGATATGAATAAGTGACCATGAGGTATCGATAAATGTGAATAAGTCCCCAAGGGGTATTCGATCCATATGAATAAGTGGTCCAAAGTCATCAATCATTATCGTTAACTATTTCGAGATGTACATAATTCCTATCAAGGAAAACAAATTCTAAATCTCGACAGTGCCGAAAATGTCGAATATCGACACCACGCCTCGCTTCAGGGTTCGTATATATAACCTTGGGGGGTCGATTTGGGTCGATAACCCAGGCTATAGTCCATGCTTAGTGAAGCGTATGTGAGGCCTAGGCTAGGTTAACCTACAGGGACATGTTGCCCCCATACTAGGTGGATTCACTTCGTTGAGCAAGCTAAAGGAACCGTTCAATCGCAAGTTGCGGCGATGACACTGCACTTTCAGGGAGCCCGGAATTCGACCACATGCCGATAGCTCGGACCGATATATCCGCTTTATCGACGTCGAAAAATGCGATATGCTTAGGTACATCGGGATTTACCACGGCGCTCCTAAGTATATCCTAGCAATGGATGCACCACTATCCCTCGGAAGTGAATATCGAATATATCAGAAGTCAGGGTTTCGGAACGGATATCTTGAGAATACATAAGAAACCAGATAGAGAATACACTATGACAATAGTACACTATGACAATTACACGTTAGTATGTTAACGGCATACTAACTCCCAGTCTCCTTAAGTTTGGGAGTTGGTGGACTCGTGGTGTGGTGCGTAGTGGGTCATGGATGGGGTCCAAATGCACTTTAATGATGTTCGAAGGTGATTGGATGGCGAACTGGGTACCGTGGTATGACGCTGTTTGAAGAAGCTGATATTGGGGCTAAATTGCTTTGGGAATGTGCTACGTTAGCATGTCGTTAGTATGCTCGTTAGTACACTATGACAATTACACGTTAGTATGTTAACGGCATACTAACTCCCAGTCTCCTTAAGTGTGGGAGTGGGTGTCAGACTCGTGGCGTGGTGCGCAGTGGATCATGGATGGGGTCCAAATGCACTTCAATGATGTTCTAAGGTGATTGGATGGCGAACTGGACATTAGTTAAGGGGCTATGCCGCTGTTTAAAGAAGCTGATATTGGGGCTAAATTGCTTTGGGAATGTGCTACGTTAGCATGTCGTTAGTATGCTCGTTAGTACACTATAATAATCACACGTTAATGTGTTAACCATATATTAATCAACATGTTAAACGTGTACTGCAGCGGTATATGCGCATAAAGTACGCAACCACTGCACATGCTGTGTGTTCCACGAAATCACACAACGCAATATGCCGAGGGACCGTCCACGGCCTAGAATCCCGTCGATCGAAACATCAGTTCAGTCCTCGTTGTCAGCCTAGTTGTCGTCAGAGTCAAGTGATGGCTTTAGGCATTCAAAAAAGTCAGCCGTGGGGTCAAGAATGACCGCGGTCTCCATGCACGGATGTGGTATAACGACGACCTGCTGTTCAACTTTGTTGGCTAAGATGAAAGGCTCGGTTTTCTTCTCGAAAGCCGCTGGGTCACGGTGCGGGTTGAAGGTGTACACCGTCTTAGTCACATCGTCCGGCCCGAGAATCGAGTTCCTCTGACGGTAGGCCTTGATTTGTTGTTCGGTTGGCTTTGCCAGCCAGTTGACTCTCAATAAGATGTACAGCCGTTCCGCGATCTCCACCCGCAGAATGTTTGTAATGCAGCCGTGCCTGCATACCGCCACCATGTTTGATACACAATTAGTTGGAACATAGTGCATTAAGTACAGCACTTTATGCGCTATCCGCAGACTAGCTATCTTTATTCGGTAAGCACTCACATACCCGGTGGCTTCGTCACACCATTTTTGTTTCAGGATCACCTTTCCACCTTCACCCACACATTCGTTCACGAAGAAAGCCCGAAAGTAGCTGTATATGTTGATATTATCGCGATCACTCCCAGCCAGCAGCATGTTTCATGCCTGTAGATAGGTCGAACGTGGTACATTAAGTGGTATGTTTTATGCACTAACCGCATACTATTCCGAGTTGGGAGGACGCACCTGTCAACTTCCTTGGTTTTAGGCAAACCCTTCTTGTTCAGGATCACCCTTCCATCTTTATCCAACTGCTCATTAATGAAGAAAGTCCGGAAATAACTATGTAAGGTGCTCTTGTTGCGATCACTCCCAGCAGTGCGATAAAAGCCATCACCGATGGTCACGTAGGAAAAGCTTCGGCAAACCGGGTTCGGCCCGACCATGAGCAACGACTCGTACTCCGTGAATTTTCGACCCAGCCATACTGTGGGATCTGTGTACGCTCAAAAAATTTGCTCGTCAATGTGTCCGGGTTTTCCTAAAGCCTGCGCGTATTTACCTCGGCGTGTCTTGGGAATACTTCGAACCTTGCGGTTCCAGCTGTGCATCCACAAGAAATAACGTTGTTAGTGCTCTAAAGGGTACCCTAAGATACCCTTTATGCATTTTGTGTACCTTAACGGTATACTAAATCAATAAGCACGTACTGTGTGGGCGTGTCTACTCCACGCACCTGCGCGCCTCATTCACATATATTTCCCATTTCTCCCTGAGCTTCGCATAAGCAGGAATTGCAGTCTGCATCCAAACCCTCAAGTCCTTGATGTCGTCGTCTTTTAGGACACCACGTTTTCCCTCCGACGAAACATCGACGCGAATACCCGGACGACGCCCCATCGTAATCGGAGCCACCGGCCGCGGAGTGTTGCCCGCCCGCTTCAAGTGGAGCATCAGCCCGCGCACAAGACGCAAAACCTTTGCCCGGTTCACGTTGAACATGATGTTTTGCACGGGGAAGGCGTTGTTCTTCGCGATCCTTTTGAGGAAACCATTAAAGGACTCGATGGCTACTGCCCGGCGGTTGAGTACTCTCTTGAGTACCGAAGGAAACTATGTTGAACGGCCATTAGACTCGACTATAAGGGTCAATTGACATCTCTTAAAATTCATTCAAGACCCTTTTGAATTTGTCCAAACACGACTACGTGTCATGGTTGAGTTTAGCCGCCTTTACTTGCAGTGCGAACTTGGGGGGTAAAATGCCTGATATTTTTTTCTTTTCTTCGGTACTCTCTTGAGTACCGACGACAAAATACCTTGCTAGACATGCTTGTTGGCCTCAAGAGGTCGAATAAACCACCACCCTTTTACTTTCAGATGATTCTAAAGGTTCGTAATGGTGATGCCCACTAAGATGCCGTTTAGCCACACACATCTCAACCTCCGAGTAGTAGTCACTAAAAGAACTTGAAATTTCCCTGATTCTGCGTCTTAATTTTGGGTAAAATTTTCAAATGCATGCACCCTGATGGTTGGAAAATTCCGCGAAAATTCCCAGGTATAGTTTGAAGTCATATACAAACATCGCTATGCTTACTATGGGTAATATATCACACAGATCGCATGATATGGGCCACGCAAAACTGAGATTTTTGTCATTTCGTCCCATACTTAAGGAATCCGGAGTTGAGCCCGTTGGTGCGAGTCATGCATCGCGCAGCAAACAGGGCCATGCATAGCGGGCCACACATCGATCCATGTATCATTATTATGTATGTCTTGAATCTAAGCCACGGTATAGCTCAGTCAGTTCGAAAATCCGCCTGAGAAAAATTATCAAAGACTTGAAGACTTTTTCTGCAAAAATGGAAATTTCAAACCTGCAAAAATTGCTCCCCATGTGACAATATGCATGCATCGCGAACACTGCACGTGGTCTGTGGACCGATGGGGCACAAGGCAAGTTGGTTTAGGTCCTTAAGGTGCTATGACATGATTGGTAGCCCCCCCCCAATCACGTTCAGGGCCTGAAAAAATTATTGCGGCTCGAGTACTCAAGAGAGTACTCAACGCGATTTCAGTACTCTCTTGAGTACTGCCGGGCAGTAGCCATCGAAGGCGTACATCCATACCCCCCGCATTGGGCCATACCTTTGAAGTTGCTCGACCATGTGAGAAAACATGTGAGTGTTGATCACAGACCACGCATACGCCGCACCTCTGGACTCCAAGTCTTGAAAAAACAGCCTAATTTCGTTTGCCAGCAGCTCCATGTCCTGCAACAAACACAAATCGGTTCATTAGTACGTACTTAAGTTGTCAAATGTGTACTAAACATACACTAAACTCATGTTATTGTTTACCTAATGTTTCACTTGTTCGGTCGTGAGCTCGCGCACGATCAAAGTCATCCTCCCCACCAGCTTTGCCAAGTCATTTCTTGGATGTCCATCATCCCGTGGCCAAGCGCTGAGTGTCGACAATGTTGAGTTTTGTAAGAGCTTCAAGGCATCATGGGCCCGAATGTGCTTGGCGGCTTTCTTGTCTCCGGTGGTTCGTAACACTCGTTCGTGCCCTTGTCCCCAACTTCTCGTCGGCCTCATAACGCTCATCCATTATTTTACGAGCGGTCTCCAGCGAACGCAAGGTTGCTGACGCCTTGTTTGGGCGTGGCGGGATCGCGAAAGGACCGTGCGGCATCGTGTACATCTCCACCATCTCACCTGCAGAGCAGTTCATCTCCTCTTGTAATTTAAAGTGTTCTTAGTATGGTCTTAACGCGATAAGTCTCTCCTAAATACACTCTAAGTACAAAATCACATACCTTTTGCATTCTTCACTTTAGTCGTCGCGTGCCACGTGGGGTGGGCACCGTCGTCTTTCGCGTGCTGACGCATTGCATCCGTGAAGTCAAGACCGAGCAAGCTAGCAGCAATTCGGTTGACGAGGTTCATGATATCATGCATGCCATCTAGCAAAAAGTCCCGCACGATATTCAAGTACCCCAATCGCGCGAACTCGCTCAAAAACTTGACGCCAGTCCGTCGCATGCTCTCTTGCAAGTGGTCTCCTGAAAGATCCGGGTCTCCACTATCTCGAAGATTTTCGTGGGTTCGAGCCTGCCTCTTGTACTCCTCGTCCTTGCGCAACTCAGGTGGACCTGTGAAAGAAACATAAGAACACTGAATATGCAAACATGAACCCAAACTGGCGTTAATACATGCTTTACACACGCATAGGGTTAACTTAGTGTTCTATACTCCTATCATTACAGGGCATTCGTTCGTTCTTACCTGGCGGTGTCTGCTTGCTGAACAAATACAACATCTTTCTCATGGCTGTTGAATAAGTCCCCCAAATTTTGCACTTCATGCATCCCGCATACGCACCGACGTCCATGACGCTGGCCGCTTCCACCGCTCCTTTGTAGTCCATGAGTATAGCATAGAGCATGGCCCTCAATCGCACGTGCTCGTCCTCGTAGGAATCCCAACACATGAAGCCTTCATCCCACAAGGTGATCAGTTCGTCCACCATTTTACCATAAAGTAACTGACAGTTGGCTGGATGTTGACCGGCGATCAGCCCATAGAGCTCCATGTACTCGTACTTGGTGCGGATTTCGGGGGGGTGGGTTCAAGATTTGGAAGTACATTGGAAATACCCCTGCCTTGTTTTGCCACACCGCCGCCCCATCGGCGCTGAATATGAGTAGTATGTTCCTGGCCTCCTCGAAAAAGTCCTTGTGTCGCACGTTTTTGCGATCTTGCCATTCCTCCGCGTCTGAGCACAATCGAAAACACGCAGGAATACACATCAGTAGGGCGCGTTTAGTGTACATAGTACACACCATTTATATCCTAACAACATACTAACGAGACATCCTAACGCAACCGACAAAACATATGCATCCACGTCGGTTAGTACACGCTTAGTCTTTACATAACACACGAAATACACGTCAACAACATACTAACGACATATTAAAGGCATGTTGCTTACCCCAGATGGTGCGGAATGACCCGTCTTCTGGTGGTGTATGCCGCGAGTGAGCGCGCATCAACTCCGCCGTTTGTGGGTTGGCGTACACACGTCGGACTATATCTGCGATAGACCACCAAAAGAATTGTGATCGCGCTCGCCGACCCTTGCCCTCGTCCACCTCTCCCGTCTCGCCATACGCCTCCCACCGGGCCTCCTTACACTTTGGGCACACGGCATCGTTAGCATGCGGCCCCTCGAAGAATACACACCCATTCACACACAAGTCCACT
>LGRX02002713.1:60997-95453 GCA_001247695.2 Cymbomonas tetramitiformis | reverse complement strand
GCTGATTCGCAACCGCAGATGAAGCAGGATAAGGCACAACGCCGGGGAGAGCGCGGCACGCGCCACGCGCCTGATTCGGCGCGGAGCGGAGCAGCCTCCCCGCACCCTTTGTCCCTGGGTCCTATGGTCCTTGCGAGCACACTATGCACCTATCTACCGTACGCGCACCCTCGCGCATCCCTCCCCACCCACGACCTGCAGCGCCGCTGCTCACCCTTTGGCCGCTGATTCGCAACCGCAGATGAAGCAGGATAAGGCACAGCGCCGGGGAGAGCGCCGCACGCGCCACGCGCCTGATTCGGCGCGGAGCGGAGCGGCCTCCCCGCACCCTTTGTCCCTGGGTCCTATGTTCCTTGCGTGCACCCTATGCACCTTTCTACAAAGAAATACACAAAGATATATGCCGGGGGAAAAAAAAAACCCCACCCATGACTCGCTGTCCACCCCTTGGCCGCTGATTCGCAACCGCAGATGAACAGTCGCCCGACAAGCTGCTGACCAGGCACCCGCGGAGTGGCGGCTGCGTTCACTAGATGAAGGGCGGGCGGGCGGGATCCCGTACGGGAAGGGAGGGGAAGGAAAAGTTCACGGTCTTACCGGGTTTTCCTCGACCACTCCTCCAGCGACCGGGGGAGGCCGCCTCCCTGCACGGTTGCAGCTTCGGAGGCCTGCGCACCAGTTCACGAAAGCATGTTTGAATCCACTGCGGAAACCATGGGATATTCCCACAGCAGTGGCATCCCACAGCGTGCATGCCGGAAAACAGGGGAGTCCGCATACCTGAATGAATACGCACAGCCGGTGACTTTTCCTAAGCACGTGATTCCGCACCAGGGCGCAGTCACCGGCTGTGTGTATCCACATATTCCCTGACCACCTATTTACGCAGAAACTTTCAGGAGCCGTCCGCTCTTTCAGTCGAACAGCGGTTAACTGATTAAGCCACGAACCTATCCAACATGCACATCCACAAGAGACAAGCATGGGCCACGTAACCTTTGGAGCGAGTGCGGCCTGGCCTGCATACCTAAATGAATACGCACAGCCGGTGACTTTTCCTAAGCACGTGATTCCGCACCAGGGCGCAGTCACCGGCTGTGTGTATCCACATATTCGCTGACCACCTATTTACGCAGAAACTTTCAGGAGCCGTCCGCTCTTTCAGTCGAACAGCGGTTAACTAATTAAGCCACGAACCTATCCAACATGCACATCCACAAGAGACAAGCATGGGGCACGTAACCTTTGGAGCGAGTGCGGCCTGGCCTGCCTCGCTGCCAACCGTGGCCGTCCTTGCCCGTTTAGGTGCACCTTGTTCAGCAGCGCTCGTTGCTCCTGTTCGGGTACTCTCCATTCTTAAGTAACAGTACTCGCTTTTAAAAGTAAACTACCTGTTCTGCATACATTGCAACAGAACTGCTTTCTGTCACCCGCGTGATTCAAGAAAAAAGTAAAACTACTTACCAGCCATTTTCTTTCTCGACCTTCTGCTACTTAAATTAAATAAACAAAAAAAATAAACTGTTACAGTTTAACTGTTTTTTGAAAACTTCAACTTCAAGAACCTAACTTGGTTTCTTGGCTACGTTACCTCTCTCTTACCAGCTATGGTGCGCGTGGCCACTAAAATCGGCTACCTTTCGGCTCCCTACTGGTTTAGCCGAGACAGGTATGATACGATCTGTATGTGACGCATCCCACCTATCTACTGAACGATGATGTATACCCCTGCCTGCGTTCATACCTGGCCGCCATTCGCCAGTCGCTCCACTCCTGTCAATTCTACCTTGGCCACAGACCAGAGAATTGCACATCTACCATTCAGGATCCTCGTTTACCACGGTTTACCAGCTCCGTCTCTATATTTATACTACATTGCGAAGTTTTATATCCATTTACCATTAGGCCACGACCATTTACCATTCCAGATCCTCGTTTACCACGCTCCGTTCTGAAATTACCAGGCTTTTACCATGCTTCAACCTATGTTACCGCAAATTACCAATGATTTACCGTCAGTTATTTTTTTTTTATAAATATTTTAACGTTTACCACCTGATTACCACCCCACATAGGGGCTTACCGCCGTTTACCACCAGTTTACCACATTTTAACACCAGTTTACCACATTCTACCACGATTCCTTCTCAGTGTGATTCATCAAACTGGCATTTTGCCACACAATCCATCGGCCTTGTGTGACTCGCCTGCGCTGCAGCCCATGGCCTGTGGCTTCTCATCTGAGATAGTCCCAGCGACTGTAGCCTACCCAGTATCTGCGCTCAAAGCATGAATCAGACGCCCTGGATCCCAGCGTAGCCATCATAAGTGCGTGTTCTCAAGGCTCGCCAACCATCCACTCATAATAGTAGCCTCGTACCATCGGTGTCGCGCTGTGCGTCTCTTCACCCGACGAGCTTCACCCTCTAGCAACTTCACACAGCCATTGGCTGGATTTCAGCCACCTGAGGCACCATTCATCAAACTGGCATTTTGCCACACAATCCATCGGCCTTGTGTGACTCGCCTGCGCTGCAGCCCATGGCCTGTGGCTTCTCATCTGAGATAGTCCCAGCGCTACGAACGACTGTACCCAGTATCTGCGCTCAAAGCATGAATCACACGCCCTGGATCCCAGCGTAGCCATCATAAGTGCGTGTTCTCAAGGCTCGCCAACCATCCACTGTGTGCGCCCGTTATCTATGCAGTGCGCTCAGTATCCGCCAGCTCTCTAAGCTGTACGTCACTGCCATACGTGTTCTCAAGGCTCGCCAACCATCCACTGTGTGCGCCCGCTATCTGTGCAGTGCGCTCAGTATCCGCCAGCTCTCTAAGCCGTACGTCATCGCCATACGTGTTCTCAAGTGCCTGCCAACCATCCACCGTGTGCGCCCGCTATTCGTGCAGCAGCTCGCATCCGCCGCCTCTGCCGTACGTCACGCGATACGCCGTGCCTCGCGTCGCCAACCATCCACCAGGTAAGTCGCTATCTCAGGCAAGCAGCTCGCATTCAAGCGCCTTCTCTAAGCCGTACGTCACCGCCATACGTGTTCTCGCTCGCCAACCATAAACCGTGTGCGCCCACTATCTCGTGCGGCGCTCGCATCCGCCGCCTCTCTAAGGCCGTACGTCACCGCCATACGTGTGTTCTCAAGGCTCGCCAACCATCCACCGTGTGCGCCCGCTATCCGTGGCAAAGCAGTGCTCAAGAGATCCGCCGCCTTCTCTAGCCGATCGTCACCGCCATACGTGTTCTCAAGGCTCGCCAACCATCCACCGTGCGCGCCTGCTATCCTGCAAAGGCGTCAAAGATCCGCCACCTTCTGCCGCACGTCACCGCCATACGTTCTCAAGGCTCGCCAACTATCCACTGTAGGTGCCCGCTATCTCAGGCAAAGGCGCTCGCATCCGCCAGCCTCCCTGCCGTACGTCACCGCCATACGTGTTCTCAAGGCTCGCCAACCATCCACTGTGCGCCCGCTATCTATGCGCGTGCTTCAAGATCTCGCCGCCTTCTAAGCCGTACGTCACCGCCATACGTATCTCAAGGCCTGCCAACCATCCACCGTGCGCCCGCTATCCGTGCAAAGGTGCTTCGCATCCAGCGCCTCCAAGCCGTACGTCACCGCCATACGTGTTCTCAAGGCTCGCCAACTATCCACTGTGTGCGCCCGCTATCTGTGCAGTGCGCTCAGTATCCGCCAGCTCTCCAAGCCGTACGTCACTGCCATACGTGTTCTCAAGGCTCGCCAACCATAAACTGCAAATGGTGTCTCGTGATGATGGTACTCCGCCCCTCACTAGAGCCACGATGATGACGCGCAACCCAACAACGACTGCGCTGGTGGTGCTCTACTACTCCTCCTCGATGGCGTGGGCAGTAAGCCACCATCCATCCCGTACATGTTGATGATAATGACGAGCTGTCCTCCAGCTCGGTGGTAACGATGGCCGCGTACTGCCCCTCCAGCTCCAGGATGAAGATGAGGTGCCCCTCCAGCTCTGTGTCGCTCCAGGGAACTCCTCCTCGATGGTGATGGGTCAAAACCACTGCCAAGCCCACAATGATGTGTGCGTGTGTGTGTGTGTGTGCATCCCGGAGCACCCTGAAGTCCGTGGTGATAAGCGTCGGCTGCTATGGAGCATGCCTCGCTGAAGTGCACGGTGGTCAACGTCGGCTGCCTCAGTGGCCGCCTCGCTGGAAGAAAAGAAACTGGTCCACAATGACGTGTGTGTATCCAGCACCCTGGAGTCCGTGGTGGTAAGCGTCGGCTGCCTCAGTGGCCGCCTTGCTAAAGTGCACGGTGGTCAACGTCGGCTGCCTCAGTGGCCGCCTCGCTGAAAGAAAAGGAACTGGTCCACAATGACGTGTGTATATCCAGCACCCTGAAGTCCGTGATGATAAGCGTCGGCTGCCATGGAGCATGCCTCGCTGAAGTGCACGGTGGTCAACGTCGGCTGCCTCAGTGGCCGCCTCGCTGGAAGAAAACGAGCCACGCACGGAGTCAAGCTAGGCCAGTGTACATAGTACCCCTGGGTTCACAAGAAACCTCGCTGCTCAAGAATATACTGATACGACCATCGTGGTCCAAGTGCTCGCTGGTAATATATATCCAAACGTCACACTGCTGCAGGTGGAAGGTGGAAGTCGTAATGCTCCTCCAGGTCCCAAACTATGATGCCATATACGCCTCCCGTCCATCTGAGACACGTTTGGATAACGTGCTACCTCCATATGCGCACCAAGCGCGCGAATACTCTGCTGCTATGTCAAGTGTAGGCGGAGACTGTGCCTCTGACGGGGATCTCTGAACTCCACACCCAACGATGTCTAAGCACTCCCACACCGAGAGTGTATATGCTGACCGGAACCACCTCCGCCGCGCTCCCGAGCCAAAAGTGTCCGAAACCAAAGCCACCTTGTTGCATATAATGCCTTTGCAAACCATTAAGCGAAAAAAAATCAAAAAAATGCCCGGAGCCAATATCTTGCGCCAGCCAGAAGCCTTGTGCGTTTTAACTAAAAGAAATAAGCGAAGCCAAACTGCTGTGTAAAAGCCATGCGCCTTGCAGACCATAGAGCCAAAATAACCGAAGCCAAAATGACCAAAACCAGACTCTCTGATATGAAACAGCCACCATCCTTTTCACAATGAAACCAAAGTAAACGCAGCCGAACCTGTACGAGAAATAGAGATAAGCCTTATATTCCAAAAGCCAAAATAACCGAAGCCAGTCTGTCGTGTGGAAGCCAGATAACTAAAGCCAAGCTGTTGTGCAGAAACCAAAATAACCGAAGCCAGTCTATTGCGAAAAAGGCCAGATAACTGATACCCAACTCTTTGTGTAGAAGCCAAATAACTGAAACCAAGCCAAAAATGCAAAGAAGCCAAAATAACTGAAGTTGTGGCCAGATAAATGATACCAAACTGTTTGTGCAGAAGCCAAATAACTGAAGCCAAACTGATATGTAGAAGCCAAATAACTGAAGCCAAACTGATGTGTAGAAGCCAAAATTACCGAAGCTAAAATATTTGTGTAAAAGCCAGAAGACAAATTACCGAAGCTAAACTGATGTGTAGAAGCCAAGATAACCGAAGCCAAAATAACCGAAGCCGGTCTGTTGTGAAAAAGCCAGAAGCCAAATTACCGAAGCTCATCTTCCGCAAAGATGAGCAAAGCCGTGTGTGCCAGAAGCCACTTCGCCACACCAAAGCCTGGTGATGCGACACAAAGCAACGTTCACGTGCACAGAGTAGACCAGCACAAAGCAACGTTCCGGCGCTCAGATTTGCGGGATGATTTTTAAGGCATGATTGTTAGAATGATTATCTTTCACGCTTCTCGTAGGAAACTTGTAGCAACGCATACTAGTTGCAAGTCATCTAGTATGCGTTGTTTGCTGACACTGATTCAAGCATACTCACGCCTCCGTTAGGTTAGGGTTGGTCTTCTTCAAACCGAAACCGCCATCTTCGCAACTCTTAAGATGCGAAAATGTTTGACCGCAAGGCTTGTGAGCGAAAGGAATGAACACTATTCGTCTTCATATATGTTGGTGCTAAGTTTCATAACGTAGGTCTGCAGGATAGGCCTTTGCCGTTTTTATTATATTTCGATCAAGGTTGGGTTTGGGTGTGGGCGTGGGTGTGGGTGTGGGCGTGGGTGTGGGTGTGGGTGTGGGTGTGGGTGTGGGTGTGGGTGTGTGGTGTGGGTGTGGGTGCGGTGCGGGTGTGGGTGTGGGTGGGTGTGTGTGGGTGTGGGTTTGGGTTTGGGTTTGGGTTCCCAACATCTGAGAACCATTCGAAACCTTCGCATTTCAAGGATACTTATCCGCATGCCTTGTGCGTCCGATGATAACTTTACCATAGTGTTAATATTTATTTCCCAGAGTTTCATAGGCTGCAAGTGAAGGGAAGGCCTTTGCTGTTTTTAGTTTGTTCCGATCAAGTCTGGGTTTGGGTCTGGGTTCGCCCAAAATGTGAGTACCATTCGAAACCTTCGCATTTCAAGGATACTTGTCTGCAGGCCTCGTGCGTCCGGTGATAACTTCACCATATTGTTGATATTTACTTTCCGAGGTATCATAGGCTGCAAGTGAAGGGAAGGCCTTTGCCGAATTTATTTTGTAGGGTTGGGTTGTATTTCATCAACATTAGAACATAATAATCTGAGCACCCTTCGAAACCGTGGGGTTTCAAGGATACTCATCCACAGGCCTTGTGCGTTGAATGTGTAACTTATGAATACCTTGACATGTAAATTTTCAAGTTTAATAAGCTATATTGAAACGGAAGGCCCCGGTCGTTTTCATTTTGTTTCGATCAAGTTTGCCAATTTGATGGTCCCATAGACAAGATCGCGAATAAGCGCTCTTCGCCCATGGAACCATCCCGCGCTCAACAACATTATTCACGGCCGGGTGCTTTGCGAACATGCTTACGAACCTACAGTAGCTGTAGCTTTGTAAAAACAGTATAGGTGTATGCAATAGTGCGTGGTTACGCTGCTGGTTTTTGGTTCTTAGTTCTAGGTTTTCGCCCGCTTGCCTTCAAGTTTTTTGCGATCTCTCACCCTACGAAAAATTGGAACCAGGATCTCCGTTATATGAAATTTCGAACGTCACAGATCGACTCTGCATGCGCTCCTCGTTTCTGCTCCCAATCGTGTTCCGTGCCATATTTCTGAGATTTTTTGGTTGGCCGATCGGGGACACTTCCGTCAGTGACAATCGGAAATGTCAAAGTCTACCGGAAACTGGTGTCCACTGGTGCAGACACACGTGTTTTTTTGTCATGAGGGCTAACTTTCTCGCCGAACATGCCTTCTATTACCACTAACGAGTTACTGCACCTTATCCGGAGTGCCCTCGATTTTCCACGAACGTCAGCAAAGTTGGAAGAGAATGAATGGGACCTCCAAGTTGGGAATTCCGTGAACGCTACGTGTGCGGCATCATTCTCAAGGCAAGGTTAGGTGACACAGAAGGAGACGAACTCTCGCCAACCAATACTGCCTCCGAAGCACCCCCGTGCGGTTGTCACGGGCAAGAAGAAAACGTACGGGACGGACGATTGGGTATCCAGTTTTGCCAGGTGAAGAAGTGTGTATTCTGCATTTTACCGCCTTGTTTAGGGTTCCGAGGCTACCCTCCGACGGCACCATATACTTGTGCTGGTGGGCACGATGACTGTGCCATCTCGAGCGTGATGGGTCATGCGCACGGCCGATAATATGAACTGAGACGTGAGAGATGCAGAATAATGACATGCATGATAGTATGACACGCTGACAGGACGACATCGTGACAGTATGACAGTCTAGCATCGTGTCAAGATTCGACAGAGTGATGTAGACGTTCCGAGAAAATGGCAAGTATGACAGTATGTCAGTATGGCACGATGCCAATATGACAGTCTGGCATCGTGTCAGGTTTCGACAGAACGAATGTGATTCAACATCGAGATTGGAATTGATGAAGAATCGAGATGTGATGGAAGATTCAGATTTGTACATTTCGGGTCACGGAGTTGTGCTGTGACAATCGATAAAGGTGTAGGCGAAACCGTCTTCGAGCTCATAATTCAGTTTAGTCTTGATCACATTCGTTCTGTCGAAACCTGACACGATGCCACACTGTCATACTGTCACGATGCCATACTGCCATCGTGCCATACTTGCCATTTCCTCGGAACTTCTACATCACTCTGTCGAATCTTGACACAATGCTAGACTGTTATACGGTCACGGTGGCATACTGCCATCGTGTCATACATGCCATTATTCAGCATCTCTCACGTCTCAGTTCATACCATCGGCCGTACGCATGACACATCGCGCTCGAGATGTCACAGCCGTCATGCCCACCGGCACAATACTAGCAAAAGATGGCGTGCACGTCAATCGAGATCTTCGCATAAGTAGAGGCGGTTTGAACTTTGTGTAGTAATACTTGTCGGACAGTATAAGCTAGAAAAGATTCCTGTATATATCAATCTGTAAAATAACGATCGTCTCATCTCCCATTCACACAGTCTGACTCGATCCTCACCCTGGATGGGATAGCAATAACGTCTATAAGGTTCGCCCGAGTGTACATTCGAGAAAAATCCGAATGTATGTTCAGCACAACCACCTGTGAGGAGTGCTTGAAGAAAGGCTAATACTGTGCATTGATATATTTGTCGGCTACCACTGAGGGGGGAAAGTGTACAAACAGAGCTCGTGTTAAATTAGCATGACCGTCTAGCAATGATGTGAAGCAAATCCGAGCAACTTTCAATATCAGAATAAACTGAGGTTTAGAAGTACCACAGTCTCATCTATGAAGGGTATGCTTCGTTTACACTATTGCAAGCTTCATTCCTACATGCATAAAACATACAATTGTAGGCTACACATAGGGATGGAGGAAACCTGCAATGGATTTGAGTGTCCAATAGGACAATTTCAATGCTCAGAACATTTTCAGCTTCCAACAGTATATCATTTGCACTTTATTGTGGACACCGCACATCCTTGCATTTCACAGCCAAGGTCTCTCCCAGGTTGCACAAACCAAGCCTCTGCTTTCCCCTTGGTCGAAGCGGCGTGCAAGGGAGACAGCTACACATATGCTTAGCACGTATGCTTTCCCCTTGGGGCAAAGAGGCGTGCATAGGAGATGGTGCCAGTTACATAGATGCTTAGCACCGTGCTTCCCCCATGCTTTCCTTGGAGCTCAGCTTGGCCCAGCATGGGACCCACCAGTTACCAAGGCGTTGCTGACAAAGTTTGCAAGAAGGCCAACCACGGCAAGCGGGCTCTCTTCGTGGGGCAAGTGACCACTGGTTGGAACCACCCTGTACTGCGAACCGGGAAACTCGGCCGCAACAGCCGCACACTTCCTTGGAGATACCTGGCACCGCAACAATGGCACATCGCATCATTTCAATCGTCAGCAGTCAGCATAAGAGGCCATGGAGCTACTGGGTACAATCCTTGCCAGGATCCTGCCGGTCGGCATAAAGAGCATAATCAGGCGACACACAGCAAAGAGCACACTGGACTAAAAGTCATAAGCTCACATTGACACAGTCCAACTACCCACGTGGATACCCCTGTGTGTGTGGGGGGGGAGGGGGCTAAGATCACATCGACACAGTCCAACTACCCACGTGGATACCCCTGTGTGAGTGTGTGCTTATCCTTGGACCGACTCCTTTGGCACCCCGTAGCCGCAGAATACCGGCTGCACTATATACCCACGTCGGTGATCAAAGGCTTCAGCACTTCGGGGCACGTATCCCGATTCTCCGGAGTTCGCTAGTGAAGAATGGGACCCCCTAAGCCTCACTGATCCACCCGAGCCCCTCTGCATCCACATCGCCGGCGCACTGCTGCCTTTTGCCTGAAGCCGGCTCATCCCTGCCCCCCGAGCTGCGCGAGCCATATCTCCTGTGTCTGTGTGTGTGGCCCTAAGATCACATCGACACTATCCAACTGCCCACGTGGACACCCCTGTATGCGCAGGGCAGACAAGAAATATGAAGGGGAAACTGGTGAATGGCTGGTTGTGGGTTTTAGGGTTTGACAAGGTAAGGAGAATATAGCACCAGTGCGCCAGTTTGGGTGTGGGGAGTACAGTGGTAAGAGAAGAAAAACATGACAGACACAGGATAAATGTGGCGGATCAAAAAGTAAGCGGCGGCTAGTGGCGAGAGTAGAAACACATAAAATATACATGACAGATGCGACACATCAACCAATATGTAGAAGGCTAGTGGCGAGAGTGAAAACACATGACTGATGCGGCGGATCAACCAGAGGGGGGCGGCCAGTGGCAAAAGTAGAAACACATGACTGATGCGGCGGATCAACCAGTAAGGGGCGGCTAGTGGCGAGAGAAATGAAGTATAGATGGGACAGATGAACCAGTACGGGGCGGCTAGTGACGAGAGTAGAAACGCACGATAGATGTGACAGATGAACCAGTACGGGGCGTCTAGTGGCGAGAGTAGAAATGAATTATAGATGTAACAAGATTAATCGGTAAGCGGCGGCTAGTGGCGAGAGTAGAAACGCACGATAGATGTGACAGATGAACCAGTACAGGGCGTCTAGTGGCGAGAGTAGAAACATATCTGCAATTAAGGGATTTGTGCAGCAGCAGGAGGGGGGCAGAAGCATACCACACGGTCGAACTCGCCAGCCAAGAAGACAGTGGGAAGCCCGGCAATCACTGCGAACATCTGCGGCAGCTTTGCAGCCTCAACCTCCCTGCATGTCGTATCCAACACATAGTCAGTACAGCGCAGGAGCTCACCCACCCATAGTCAATACAGCGCAGAGACTCACCCACCCATAGGCAATACAGCGCAGGAGCTCACCCACCCATAGGCAATGCAGCGCAGAGACTCACCCACCCATAGTCAATGCAGCGCAGGAGCTCACCCACCGTGATGACAGCAGGTACCTCCGAGAGGGACTGGAGGGGAGAGTGCGGGTCTCAGAATCCCCCTCCGTGCATGACCGCAGGTACCTCCGAGAGTAAGGACTGGAGGGATGAGTGCGGGTCTCAGAATCCCCCTCCGTGCATGACAGCAGGTACCTCCGAGAGTAAGGACTGGAGGGGAGAGTGCGGGTCTCAGAATCCCCCTCCGTGTATGACAGCAGTCGACCCCGCACTGACCGGGGGAGCGCTCAGAGAAATGGCTCCAGGTCGGTGGAGGCAGGGCGGGTGCCGCACCCCTTCAAGCGAGCCACCTCATACAAAGCACGGTCCCATCCCTCGACCCTGAGCGGCGTCTTGTAAAGCTCTAGGACGTCCCGAGACAATTTGGTGCTGTCGTGCCAGGCCCGCCGCAGCGCCACCTCTCCGATCTCGGAGCGGAGCAGCGGCCGCAGCATCTGCCGGCCGAGCTTGGTCTGTAGCAGCAGCCGGGTGGAGGTCGGAACCATCTCTGAGGACATGTTTGGTGCAATCATCGCGAGCCCCGCAACCTTCACGCCAGTCACCTCACCCTCGATGGCCGCCACAGCCGTCAGCATGGAGAGCAACGCGCCATCCGCATGGCCAATCAGCACGATGCGCTCCAACGAGAGCTGCTTGCACAACGAAAAGATCATCTTCACCTATGGTGAAAGACAAACCCGGCATGGTAAGGAACTGCCCCTCAATCAATGCGCACATACCGGTCCGCATCCTCAAAAGCTCACATCAAGCTCACCCTCACCACAAATCACAGTGCATGACACTCCCTCGAAGCTCACGTCAAGCTCACCCTTTGCCACTTATCACTTTGTACACTTCTCTCTCGCAGCTTAAATCGAGCTCCACCCTTGCCGCTACCCACTGCCACAGCAGCGCTCACTCTGACCCTCACCTCTGTCCATATCGAGCACCACTCCTTAGACTCTCGCTTCGAGGAAAGCTCCGTCGACGCTCACATCGAGCACCAGGCATTGGATCCTCGCTTCGAGCAAAGCTCCGTCGACGCTCACATCGAGCACCAGGCATTGGATCCTCGCTTCGAGGAAAGCCCCGTCGACGCTCACATCGAGCACCAGGCATTGGATCCTCGCTTCGAGAAAAGCTCCGTCGACGCTCACATCGAGCATCAGGCATTGGATCCTCGCTCCTTGAATTGCACCCACAATGCAATGGGTTGCAAGATCCAAACTTTGACACTCAAGCCCACCCCATTGCAATCGACGGGACTAAAGGTGGTGCGAATACAGATGGCTCGCAGGCTGAGTAGACACGCACCTGCGAATGCAGCGCATACGGGTTGTTTGCATCTGGAAAGGAATGTCTGTAAGGGCGCTCTGTGAGCCCGAAGCCCGGCCTATCGAAGGCGACCACAATACAGTTACATCTTCGAACGAGCTGCAGCATTAAGTGGCGCCAAGAGAATACTCCACCTCCAAACCCTGCGAGAGCAAACGAGCACGACGTCTCCGCGCACTGACAACCACGAATACCACGATGTCACGATCCTTCTCCACAACGTGCTGCTTCTCTACTCACTTGTAGTGACCGGACAGGGGGCTTAAGCACAGAAGGACGAGTGCTTAACCAAAGACAGCTTCCCTTCAGGAATATTCCAGGCAGCTTCCTTGCTCAAGGATGAAGCTGCTGCAACTTTCACTACAAGAAGATCCATTCAATCAATTGCACTCTGGAGGTGAGAGCCTTTCAATAGCCGCTCGCCGGAAAGCAGCAACCAAACTGGAGTCGCCACAGCCACCACGACCACTGCGAAGGCATTCCCCAACACTGACGCCAGGCTCCCCCTCCGCCCACTGACAACAACTGCCCTGTCTCCACTTTCTCAACACGCCTGCCGCTACACGCGCTCCACTCACTTACTGCAACTGTCGCCACAACCCATATCTCAATCACCACCACTGATAATCAGCTTCCTCTCGACTCACTCTCTCCCACTATCTTCACCGCCGTCCGCTTATTGCTACCACGTGCTCGGTACCCGCCAGCCCGACCCCGAGCGTTGTTCAACACAGCGAGGGCCCACACCGTGAACTAAAATAACCGCAGGGGGGCTAACACGGCTGGTATCAGATGCTAGCTCCTCCGTCAGAGGCTCGAGCATCTTGTAGTGGATCTCAACGCCCTCGCACACCATGAACTTGCTCTCCACATCGGTGAACACCTTGCCCGGCATATCCGGGCTCTCGTCGTCGCTGTCCGTGTCGGACCAGTTGGTAGAGGAGTTCCTGGGCCCTCCAGAGATCGTGCTGTACCTGGAGCAAGCGCCCTCTTGAGAGGGAAGCCAAGCAGCCACGCAGGAAGCAGGCGGACAGAAGGCCGAGCGCTGTGCTTCTTGGGAATGCGCCATCGTTCGAGGGAAGGGGGCTCATATTATCCCTAGTGCCACCACGCATGGATAGGACACGCAGACTTTGAACGAGGGCAAGGCGAAGGGGTCAGGTGCCAAAAAGGACCGTTGGACCGGGAGAGGCGGACTAGTTGATTAGTCCTCGCGAGGCTGCTTTAGAGATCGCTACAACTCTGTGACGCTGCATGAGAGATGCTCTATCCACAGTTGAGGGGAGGCGGAACCCTAAATGTCCACCCCGGGTGACTGAATGTGCATCTACCACGCCGCGTTTGACTGACACCGGGGCAATGGGGGTAGCTGGTTCCACACACTACAGCTGCGTATAATAGAGCTTTCTAAACGAGGCTTGCCGACGCGTCGACCTGATACAGCTCGAGCGAATACTGAGGACAACAGAGACTACAGGGTTTGGGATCTGAAGGCCGGGGACACACCCAACTTGATTTTGTTCCACAAGCCAGTCCTTCTCTGAACCAGAGTATCGATAACGAGGAGTTATCTGGGCTTTGCGACGTTTCTTGGCAGCGGCATACATCGGCTGAGCTACTAACACGTGTGCTATCGAACCTGCGACGAGGAAGTGCCGGCTCAGCGTTCCCCAAGGCGTTCCACAACGAAAAGCTGGAGGATACGAGTGACTCCTACCAATAGCAGTCGTCAGGAACATGAGCACGGCGACCCAAGTCTCGTCGTCATCGTCATAATCGAACTTAATCGCCTTGAAGAATATAAACACCAACGAAAGAACACCGACGCCATATGCGGTGTACAAATAAGGCTTTTGACAGTTCGAATTACTGCCACAGGCTGTGGCACACCAAAAGAATGGATGATACTTCTCGTTTGCAAAACGAATGCGACTTTGGTAATTCGAATAGCTTGACAAGTTGTGATGCACCAGGCATATGATCAGTTACACTTCTCGTTCAATCAACGGTACGGGGGTTGGCACACAAGGAGATTGAAGGCATGGGCTTTCGCGACTATGTAAAAGAAACAGGAATGCACGCAAACTTCGATACATTCACCGAGGCTTCTGACTACACACGCGTGTAACGATACAATCGAAGACGTGAACGGTGGCACGCGCTTATGCTTGGATGCCGAAATACAGAATCCAGAATAAGAGCATGCTTCGCAAAAGACATAGAGACTCTGCAAACACCCGAGCTGCAACATAACCAGAGGCTGTTGGACAGAGAAGAGACGGCACCTAAATACGAAGTGAGACAACATAACGACCGAAACGCAGAGAGCAGAACCAGGTCAAGGAGGTTAGTGGAAAATGCATAACTCTGCACGATACCAAAGAAAGAAAATGTTAAAACGGATCGTCAAGGTGAGTGAAAGTGGTTTGGCAGGTGAAAGAAGAGGTCGAAGAGTAGGTGTTTGGTGCACAATACGCAGGCCCGCGGACCTCGTGACGTGTGTTCGGGCAAACGAAATAAAGGATGACTAGGCACGTCGTATCTGAAATCCCGACGATAACAGGAGCCTGTATAGCACAAAGATGTTCAGCCAGCGAAGGTCGCACAGAATGTTGCGCAACAGAGAGAACTGTAAGAATGCACTTACCACTTGTCCTAGAAGAGATCCAATACACACGCAGCAAAATACACAAAAATTGCAACTCCGTGTAAGCGAGAGTCCGCAAAATATTTTGCTGCAAAATCGCCTGAAGCCCTTGATAGGTCCAGCCCCCTGAAGACAGTTGCGTTAGTAAGACAGGAACTCTCACCACATTCCGAAACCTGGAAACTGCGGGAGCGACGGACGGTCTTCAGACGAGCGTCGGAGGCTACCTGATCAAGTGACGCAAGCTCAGGAGGGCAATCTTCTTGCTGGTTCCAAGACATATTGTGGTCATCCAAAGAACCGAGTTCCTTACATCACCAAAGTCAAGTTGTTTGTGGATCGAATCCAAGACTGAGATGAAGTAGGTTTATGACTATCGCATTTGTGCGGGAACATGAACTCTCCTTTGAATAAAATTGATTGTTCCTGTACACGCATTCGACTGTTTAATCAAGCGTAGGCGAGAAAGAGGCTCGTTGAAGTTTGTTCAACAGCTGATACAGTTGAGCATGATCAGAAAATCTGTAACTTCTACGCCTCAAGACGACGGTCGCCTGAATTCAAACTGAATGTGAAACTAAAAGACAACTCTCGACTGTCGCTGTCGTTGTCGTGCGACACTCGACTGACAATGAGTATGACAGTTAACACTGTCGGATGTACTGTCGTGTGACACTACACACTTGTATCACCGGTGCGCTAGCACTCGACTGTTCCACTTGACTGTCGATGTTGGTGTGTTGTGCCGAGGAGTTTTTGCCTCCTCCGCTCGATTATGCCCGAGGCCCGGAGGGCCGAGGCATAATGAATAATCCGAGGTGGCAAAAACTCAGAGACGTATAACTGGTTTACACCTGGGCCCAGCATATCAGCAAGCTGGAATCGGAATAAACACATATAAATGGAGCCCGGCCCTGAGCAATTATCGAAGGTGCCACATGGCATATTTCTAGACGAATTTCGATGTTTTCGACGTTTTTAGATCCATCTTGACCCTTCGATCTATATAATTGACGGTTTTTAGGGGCCTGGGGCATAATGTCCAAAGTCATCGCGTGTGTTGAGCTGCAGCTGCAGCTTCCGCTGTTGATCTCGTTCTCGATATGACCACTTCCACGACTCAGATAGGCTGGATCCGGTCATTTTGATTTTCGTCTGGAGCTCTCGAGTCTCGTCTGTGCCACTCTGTGAGGCCGCGCGAAGTCCTTTCCTGCGTCGGGGTCACTTTTCCCCACCAAACAGTAGTTAGGGGGGGGGGCACTGGTAAAATTTTTCAAGTGGTCAACTTTCCGCCCATACTTAAGGATCATGATACCACCATAACGGTCGGATTTTCACTGAGAAATCACGTTACCATACTTAAGGAATACTTGACCACTTTGGGGGGGATTCCTTAAGTATGGCTTAAGTATGCATTTGACCAGTTGGTACGAAGGATCGTTCTCTGAAACGAATCGGGGGGGGCCGGGGGGTGACTCCGGCGCAGGATAGGACTTCATGCGTATAGTTGTGAGTTTACCGGGTAATGTAAAATGGGGTCGGGTAATACCGGGTAAAATGCCGGTATTACTCAGGGCGGTATTGCCGCAGTATTACCGCCCTGGCGGTGGGAAGCACCTTGAGAACCATATGTTATGCTGGAAATGACAGCCTGACTAGTTCGTACAGTCAGGTGTCATATCAAGTGTGTCATTCTCGGTGTACAACTAGTGACCTAGACTCAGTATTTATGTCCATCTATACGAGTCTAATGATCCGTTTGTTCACCGTCGGCTGCGGATCCCCACTGCCTGTTCAGCTGTTTCTAGCAGGCTATAGGCCCACCACTTGCCTACTAAAGTGGTTTTGATTCAAAGCCACTAAATGGCTGGCTAAAGCTGTAGAGGGGCGAGCGTGGCTGAGTAGGTAGAATGTTGCGGGGTGCCGCGTTGATATACCCGATTGCCTCGCTCAAACCCTACGGCGTTCAGCGTTTTCATTGTGTCACTAGGACATTCTAGCAGGTTATGGACCCTTTCACGCTTGCGTGAACTGATTTTTGGCGTTGGATTTTATTTCTTTATTGCTCTATCTTCACATTGAGCGTGCCCTTCCCTCTTGGGGCACTAGGAATCTGATTCCCGTCTCTCGCTTAGATTCAGTTGGTTTCGGCTTTGGGCAGTTACGGCGAGGTGGTGCTCCACGATTTCTCTTGAGTGGATTTCTTATTCGTATTCGCTTTCTTATATGGAGTTCACTCAGATTTCTTCGAGCGATGAGCTCACAGCTCTTCTGGCTTCCATTGATGGCAAGTCGGCGAACCTGGACTCGCTGAACCGCTCGCGCACTGTGTCGCTCATTTCTTCTATGGCTCGCGCTCTATCGCACTTTCGGAGCTCAGATCTTTCGGCCGCATCGTCGGAGGTTTCATCGCCTATTATTTTGCAGGTAGTTATCTCTGACAGTGGCACGGTCGGATGGGTGGTGCTCAGACCGGCGGGTCTCATTTCATGTGTTCCGGGAAATCAGCGGTTTCGTTTTGTGAGATGGGAGTTGGCGACGAGCCCGCGATTTTGGGTGTCCGATCGGTTCATTCCCAGGTTACCACCACTAGACCCTCCCCTGGTATCCCTGGGGCGAGTAGCGCGCACGCACAGGCCCCTCCTGCGAGTCGCGAAGTTCATTATATTCATGCGCCCCCTGCTGTGACGCCTCCCTATATGGGCTCTGGGGCGGTACGCACTTTTGAGGAGTTTGATTCTGATGAAGAGGAAGATGAATCGGAGTGCCTTGTTGGGTATTTCGATGATTCTGAAGACAGTTTGGAAGAGGAAGACAGGGATTATGGCCACTTGGCCCCTCCGCTATTTTCAGATTCTCGATTGGAACAGGGTTCTTCGCTGGACACAGGTCTCCGGCTGGAATCTTATGGCGGAGTTTTGCAACCCTCGATCGAGGAGGACTTTTTACCGCAGCGCGAGTTTTCTGTGGGCACAGTTTCATTCCGCGAGCCAGACACAGAAGAATTTGAAAACGATAATTTTCCGGAGGCAGCTTTCGCTGAAGGAGAAGAGCACAATGGTGATTATACCCCAGAGGAGTGGGCAGCCTGGGACGCGGGGGCCTACGATTCTCACGAGTATGGTGGTGCGTCAGGGGAGTTCGCTGAGCATTTTGACGAGTATGGTGACGACGAGTATTACTCCGATGATCATTGATTTCTTTGCATTGACCGGCGGGGCGTCACTTGGGGGCCAGCCATTTGCTGTAGTTGGGATTGGATATTACTTTAGCATCTTTTCTACTATCCTAGCCACTTGCGAGCAGCGTTTGTTTTCTTTATGGCACGTTATCCATGGGCGGAGATCCCCTTTCATTCAAAGTGCAACAGACAGCAGAGCTACATCGACCGGCAGGATTTCTTAGCTGCTTAATCCAACATGCAGACCGGCGGTTTCTCTTGCACGTTACCCAGCCACTTGCAGGCAAGGAGGATTAAGAGATCGGAGAAGTATTGATTTTATCTCGTTGCTCACAACTCATCCTAGCATGCAATTTATGCTTTAGCACTCAACCACATCTTGAGACCTAGCTAGCTCCTAGAGTTGACCACTTACATTTTTTTCAGTAAACTCTAGTAGCTAGGGTGGTGTGCTGTCACAAGCTGTGCACCTCAAATGAGGTGGTGTGCTGGAAATGACAGCCTGACTAGTTCGTACAATCAGGTGTCATATCCAGTGTGTCATTCTCGGTGTACAGCTAGTGACCTAGACTCAGTATTTATGTCCATCTATACGAGTCTAGTGATCCGTTTGTTCGCCGTCGGCTGCGGATCCCCACTGCCTGTTCAACTGTTTCTAGCATGTCATACTTCGATATGTGGGCACATTCTTGTAGCTCTAGTGTGTCATGGTCTTTCGGGCATGAAACTATGAAGCGCGAACAAGTAGAGAGGCTACAATCTCCAAAACGGTTCTATCAGCAGAGACCAAGGCACGGTATCGGTTGCGCCGATAGTTAGATCTATCGAAGTATCGGCGATAATCTCACACTATCACTATCAACCGATATGGTAATGCGCCACTATCACACTTTTCGCCGACCGGTCAACGCATGCACCTCTCTGGAAAAACACCAACCGCCTTTATGGTTTTATTATCGCGATAATTTTTATGATAATGAGTGGCAATTTTTTCTTTCGTATGGTATTATTACTGTATTTTTGAGGAGTATTTTGACACGCGTTTCGAGACGAGTAGAGGCTCAGTATGGCAAAATCCGGTCGCAAAAAACAACCGTCTGATCCGCTTCTTGTGAGCGTGGAAATCCACCGCTACGACAGGTTGTGAGCTGTGCCACAGCAGCACTACGCACGTTGAGTTTGGCGAAAGGGAATTTTATCGCGCTCTCGCAGGGGGCAGCTGGTACTGGAATATCCCGGTTCACGGATATCTGACAGTCCTGGAACCAATATAGATGAACTCTCATAAGAAATAAACCCTAAGCTAGATATACCCGGAACGGTCACGGAGTCGGAACGGTCTCGAGTCTAGCTACCTGTGACACTCGGTGTGTCACGGCACAGTGGCTACTACCCGATGGTCCTTACGGTAGGACCTAGAACGCTGTAGGTCCTACCATAAGGACCACTTTTTCAATAATTTTTAAGGTATCCCATTGGTATCGTGAATGGCTGTTGGCTACCCTCCGGTTTATGGCATATTTAGGACCTGAACTCAGTCCCCTCTTTCCCACTTGCCGAGTTTTAACCCAAGCGGGATGCTACACTACCCGTATTAGGCACGGGTAGCGTAAAAAATCGTCGAGAACTTTTCTAAAGCCAAAAATCTCTTAAAATAATAGCACATCTTTCATAATTTTTCGCCGACAGACTATGGAGGCTGAGCATGCGTCCAATGATCCAGTAGCACCGTAGCATTATATACAATCATGTTTAGAATAGAGCACAAGTCGATAACCTCATAGCGGACATCTAGCTGCACCCCAATCAACCTGTCCCATCATTTTTAGTCAAATGTCATAAAATTTAAGAGTCAATTTTGGCTTTGGTCTGAAGTCGGGGATGCTATATTGAATGCGCACATGCCGCTTACACACTATTACCTCGCTATTGTCGCCATATAGACACAATAATTGAATTTTCGAGCCATCTACATAGGCAGAATGTGCGATATTTTGGCGTGTATTCATCGTTGATCCGGACGAAGGGCATTATTATTTTGGGCGATTTAGTGCCTTTTCCAGCTTTGACAGCCAATGCTGCTTCAACCACTATTTTGAGGGCCAAGATGAACTCGGATGGAATTTTTGACAAGACACTACGGAAAGAGCAGCTCGAGAACTTGACGACATTCTCGTAGGACCTATTGTGAAGCGGATAGCCAGGCTTAAATGTAGGTCCTTATGGTAGGACCTAGCTTTTTTTGCTGAAATTTGAAAAAAAATTACCACCAAAGCGTGCGCAATTTAAGCACTCCAAAGGTCACCCTATGCATGCACCCACAACTTAAAATATTCATTTGACTCATAAATAGGATGGGTGATCGCACGTTGAACCAATTACGTGATGTTTATGCGAGGAAAACACATTTGCACGTAGGTCCTTATGGTAGGACTTTGCATTTGGGTAGTAGCCAACAGGCTTACGGATCAGTCACGGTCCAGTGTCGACTACCTAGGAATCTGTCATAGGGGCCTGCACCGGGACTCCCGGTCAGGGCTGCCTATACAGATTTCAGCACACCACCCCAGTACTGTGGGTGGTGACTGACAGGTAAGTCAGAGAAGTTAAGATAAGTTAGGGCAGGAGCTAGGGTGACAGGCCTAACTGCTAATCAAACTGTGCAATTCTGAAACACAAATTTGAACCCTCTAGCTAGCACAAGTGCAAAAACCTACGGGCAAGGAGCTCCCGGTAAACAATTGAAAGGCACTGTGTCGGCAAACTAGATTTAAAGATTGTAGTTGTCAAAGTAGAAAGCATAAAACCAAATTGAAGACCATGTTGAGGTCAAAGTACATCTCAGCACACCACCACTAAAGTGGTGTACTGCCAGAAACATAACCAGAACTAGCCGATGGCAGACTCGTCCCCGTCAATGTCAGACGGAGGAGGGTCATCGGGTCCGGAGACGGTGGAGCCCCACCGATAGGCTCACCCGGCAGAAGTGGGTCACCAGGCAGAAGCGGGTCAGGGTACTGGAAGACCCCACCCGGGACCCCCTGCTTCCACCACTCCCGCAGGTGGCAGTCAGGCGGCACGGCTGAAGGATCGCACCCACCGAGGGATGCAAGCACCGCGTCCAAGATGTCGGGGCTCAGCTCCTCAATGCCCGGGTAGATGCACAGGTCCCCCCTGCACAGCACAGGCTGCGGTGCAGCGTGACCCGACACCTGCACAGGCCCGTCGTCATTGGCCGCCGTGAAGGCGGCGGCACCCGCCCCCATGACAGAGATCAAGAGAAGGAAGGAGAGGATAAAGGGCATCCCCCACGTACCCGCGTGAGCGGGGAAGCCCCATGGTGGCTTGCCGCAACCATAGGTGCGGGAAGCACCACCAGACCAGTCTGCGTAAGCACCACCAGACTGAGGTGCGTGGGCTGCGGACTCCGACGCATGATTTGCCGAAATGGCCGGAGTCCCCGGCTTCATGACGAAGGTACCGTCTGCGAGGTCCTCGTAGTCGTCCGTGTCGTAGCCCGTGAGATCAACCTGTCCGATGGCGTCGTGGTTCACGGTCTGAACGAACCCAGCGAACTCCCCGTCCGTCGCCGCCGTGGCGGTCACCCGCGCCGATTGAAGTGGCACGGGTTTCACATCCTTCCCCTGCGAGACAGGCATAGCAGGGGCCGGCACGGCGGATGCCGATGCCGCCGCACCACCTGCCGGAACCTGCTCCTCCGGCGTGGTTCCCGCCGCGGCGGGTCCGCACACCAGAGCCGAAGCCTGCTGCCCGATGCCGTCAGGAGGCGGGAAAGATGCGTGTGTGAAGTGCACCTGGTGATTGGCCGCGGAGTGAACCTCCGCGGCAAGATCGTCGAGCCGTCGGAGAATGTCATCCCCTACGGGCTCGTCGGAAACCGATTGCTGCTCCACCGCGAAGCCGTAGGCGGACACGTCGATGCCGCCCACCGCTCCCGCACAAAGCACCGCAGGCGGCCCGTACGCGGTGGCCGCACGAGCAAAGGACTCCGCGCCATCGTCCACTGCCTGCTGGAAGAGTGCACACATGGCAAGTGCATGCACCCCCTCCGCGTCCTCCTCGTCGATCGGAATGCAGAATGCCGCGGCGGAGGTGGGCGGGTGTTGGCGCCCGCCCAACGGGCAGTCGCGGTAGAAATGGTAGCTCTCACCTTTGCCCGCCTTCTTGCATCTGCCACAGAACGGCTTTGCTCGCCTCGCTGGTCGTCCCGGTCGAATCCCACGGGTGGGGCCTTGTGCTGCCCCACACGGAAGCCCCTCGGCTGCTGCGCACGCTGCTGCTGCTGCTGCTGCCGCTGCTGCACCCGCTGCTGCCGCACCCCCGGAGCGCCCTCCCCGTGCTGCCGCTGTACCAATTCCTTCAGCTCCGTGATCTTCACGAGGAGGGCGTCGTACTCGCTGCTGGAGAGGTGCGCGGAGATGCCGTCCGCGCGGGCGCCAGAAGCCGCCTTCCCCGCGTCAGTCTGAGCCGATAAAGCCTATTGAACACTGGGTGGGAAGGATGTCATGACCTGGTCGTCGCATCGTGACCCGAAATCGCGACCTGACATCGTCAATCAAGGCGTGACGCAAGCGTTGTCGCTTTCGTTTCGCCGGCGATTTCTGGCGAAATCGTACCTGCTCGCTCCCTAGATTCCATTCTTCCCGCGAAATGTTCACTTCACTGCACTTAAATGCTTCCAAAAAAACAGCCGCCCTGCATTCATTTTGTTTGTTCTGCAAGGCTGTACGTACCACTGCGTCCCCCCCATCCTGAAGCTGAAGCTGCTCGTCCTCACAATCCTTTTACTATCAGACAAACCAGAAATTACGCGGTTCCGCGCATTCGTCACTGGCGCTTAGAGTTTTACTCTTTAGACGTAGACGACGGTTCAATTCATCTTCCACTCGCGTTCAGAGTGCAGCTTCGGCGCTGGCTCCCACCAAATAGAGATTGCGGATTCTTTTGGGTCTTCTACAACGCGCACGGTGTGCCTAAGTGGACTATTCCAGCTTGGTACGACGCCAGCGTGGGGCGTTTCGTTTCCCAATAGATCAGTGACCAGTGTCTGGCCTCTACCGGTCCGTTGTCTTCTGCTTTCCTACTCCTAAGGCATGTCTTTCTTTTCACGCGTAACCCATTGCGGGCGTTCACGCGCCAAGTTCGGCTTTGCGTCGCATTTGGTTGCCTCGCATGCGAGCACCGCGGAGGCTCGCACAGAGCCAGCAGTTTCCCAACCTCCTTGCCCCAACATGCATTCTGACCATGCCAACGTCCTTGCCGATACCGTGTTCACCTTATCCTCCACTGGCGGTCATGAATACCGCATCCCTTGGGGTCGCCTTACTCGCCACGATCTTCACTGGTCCTGGGAGACCATGGCGAGAGCATCACCTCCTAAACTCCTCCCAACAACCTACCTTCCTGTTCTTCGCGTACAAGATTTCATTCGGGGCGAAGGTTGCTACGGATCCCCTTCCAGTGATCCTAATCCGGAGCAGTTCTCCATCATGCGCGTTAGGAAGGACGCAACTAGGAAAACCAAACCACCCAAGACAGATCGCACTTTAGCCAAGGCTCGTCCCGCGCATGATGGCTGGCCGTACAAGCACCACTACGCGTGTCGCTGCGGATTCCAGTCGGACTGGTCGAAACGCAAAGCTGCCAAAGCCGCATGTGCTCCCCCTCCTGAAGGCGCTGTTCAACGTATGGCCACATCGGTCAAGCAAAACAGATCTGCGCGGTTTTGTGGCTGCTCTGCATCCTTTCGGATTGGTGTGCCCGTGCGCTCCTCTTTGGGTGACGAGATTCTTGTCGTTCCAGTAACCTACCTCAACATGGAACATCGTAACCACTGTATCAGCACGTGCCCTCCCAGGTGTTCAATTCACGATCTCAGGACCACAGACAGCACCCGTATTGGTTTCTTTAGACCAGAGATTAGTCCTATTCTTCGCGAGTTTCTCCGTTTCCAGTATAGGAACAACCAGAATATCAAACCAAAAGACGTGCAACACGCCTGGCGCACCATTCGGGTTGCTGAAGGGGCTATGGTTTTCGATCCGGAAACAGGCGAACCGTCGGCAGAGGTCAGCATTTGCCCCATGCCCCATGCCCCACGGTACACTGTATTCCCCATGCCCCATGCCCCACGTGCCCCGCCCCTTCTTGCATGCCCCATGCCCCATGCCCCCTTGCACTGCTTCTTTGCATGCCCCATGCCACATGCCCCATGCCCCCGCTACTTGCATGCCCCATGCCACATGCCCCATGCCCCATGCCCCATGCCCCATGCCCCCAACGCGCTTACGCTTCTTTGTGCCTTATGCTCCATGCCCCACGGTACCTTGTATTCCCCATGCTCCATGCTCCATGCCCCATGCCCCATGCCCCCTTTACTTCTTACTACATGCCTTATGCTCCATGCCCCACGGTACACTGTATTCCCCATCAGGGAACATATCAACCCCCTATGGCCGGTCTGTGGCCGTACGATGAGGGCTGTGGCCGAGGTTTGGCCGAGGGTGCTTTTGCTTGTTGGCCGAGACGAATCATGTAAAATTTTGACAATTTCCCCGAAAATTTGCGATTTTTATGATAATGCCATACTTAAAATCAAAATTTTGCGCCTGCGGCGGGCAATTTTTGATCTTGGCCGGGTTGGCCGAAACTTGACCGATGCAAAATTTGAGTGTTGGCCGTACGACATAAAAGTTTGATATGTTCCCTCTTCCCTGTGCCCCATGCCCCCCATGCCCCATGCTCCATGCCCCATGCCCCATGCCCATGCCCCACTGCTTACCGCATGCCCCATGCCCCCCTTTACCGCATGCCCCATGCCCCATGCCCCATGCCCCACTGCACACCGTATGCCCCACGCCCCATACCCCACTGCTGACGGTTTGCCCCATGCCCCGACCCCCTATTTTCCTTTTACATCTTTTGGTGGCTGCTTTGTCACAGGCCACGCGTGACGACTGCCTCTCGAAGCATGACCTTTGGAATGCTCGCACTTTCGTTGCCAAAGAGTCCTGGATGCATGATGACGATCCTCTGGTTTCGATTGAGAAATGGGTAGAACTAAACAGTGATTGCATTCTCTATTACCAACGGCCAGAGATTCTGCGGTGCACTGCGACCGGTTGTCGAAGTGCAGGGTCATGTCGGAGGTATATTGCATTACACACTTGCCCATAGCCTGCACGCAACAACCGTTTCCTTACATCGCATTCCTTAGTTATACCTGCATGATGGGCAGTTCATTCACTGTATCATACCGGGCTGGAATAAACCACTGTCATTTTCCTTCCCAGGGGTACCTGCGGATAGCAAGTTCTGCGACAAGCACAAAACCTTCACCAGCACATGCCTCACAACTGAGCCCCTTGTCACTGTTCCATTCGCTTTGGGTATTATGACCGCTGCACAGTTGAGCGAGTTGGTACAAAGCCCGCAAACCACTCTCATGGACACTACCTTCGGTGTTAACCGGTATGGTTATGAACTGGCAACGATGAGCTTGGTCAACGAGCGAGTTTGGCAATGACTTTCCTTTTGCCCATGCTATTTTGCAGCGAACGGACGCCGCTGAACTATCAAAGTTTCTCCGTGCCGTCCAATCCAGAGTTGCTCCCCGGCTTGGTCGGCCATGGCGACCTACCTTCATAATTGACATGGACGTCGCAGAGGTCAATGCAATCAAAGCAGTGTTTGGTGAAGACTATGCAAAATCGTGGATAATATACTGTACCTGGCATGTCACTCGCGCCTGGGTGAAGAATGCTTGGGAGGAAATGCCGTCGAATTCCACTCAACGACTCGATCGATCCAATTGTCTTACCGAACTCCTGGATGTGTTGTACACTGTCACTGAGAAGGGTGAGCGAGCTATACCATCGCAGTTGCTTACCTCGTGGGTTTCCAAATGGACACCCACCTTCCCCGTTTTCGTGAAGTATATCGACGACGAGTCAACACAGTTTGTGGGATTGGGGGATTCGAGGATTGGGGGATTGAAAAATCACCATGCAAAATTATTAAATTTGGAAATGCCAAAAAATTGTAAATAATAAAAATCACAGTGTTATTTTTATGAATTGCATGTTTTTAAAATCTGTTTTTTTGTAATCTACATTGTAATTTTACTAAACTTAAGAAATTGTTCAGAATTCCAGAATTCGCGTGTGAGAACAGTGATTTTATAAAAACCATTTTTTCTTGAATAAACATTGCGTATGTTAAAACCACTTTGTTTTTTCTGTCGTGCGTACATATTTCTAAACTTTTCATTTACTCAATTCATTTACATATTTTCCCAATCAATAAAAATTTGGGTAACACTCACGCAGGTACAAATAATACAAAGCTTTTTCTCATATTGCAACAGTTAACAGTTACATACGGTAAGAACTACAATACTTTATGTAATGTATTGTATTTTGTCCCCGTTTCTTGTGCATGCACAACACCTTACGAAACTAGTTACAAAAAGTTCAGGCCACCGCTCTTACGCCTTAGCTCATTTGTGACGACAACGTCTTTTTGCACCACAATAGTTCCATCCGTAGGGGGTCTCGAAATATTGAAATGCGCTGGCATCAGAGCGAACACGCAACGTTTAACTGGACAAAAGTGGCACTTATGAGAAACAAATTCTCCAGTACCCAACAACTTTCTCTGACATTGCACTACAACTCGCGGATAATCTGGAGGCAGGATGGGCTGAGCTGCATTGGTGGCCTTGGCAGTTGCACATCCAGCTCTACTCTTTGAGGCAGCACACGTTGCATTCTTCCCAAGTTCCTTTTTGCAAAGACCATTCTTTCATCTCTGGGACTCGGTTGGGGGACATTTTTAGCACGTGTGAAATTTGGTGGTTTGTGCACGCGTGAAATGAGGTGACGTGTGTTTACTAGTGTGTGAAATAATAGGTAGTCCTCAAAAAATGCATAATGCCTCTCAAACAAAAAAAGGGAAATAATAAGAGGGGGAAAAAAATCGAAGCTACCCTGAAGCCGCCATGAAGTTGCTTCCCACACTGTGGAATCTACTACTATATTTAGCGGCGTTTACAATAAAGCTCTACCAGAACTTAAGGATCGTATAGATTTTAAGGAAGCCTGCGCACGCAAAGATCTTCTAGGGAAAGATCTTTGCGCTTCCAAAGACAACCTCAAACTTTGTCACGCAGATTAAGCTTGCAGCGCCAACATCTTTAAAGCAATTCAAACTGAGCGGCGTCGCAAAGTTTGCTTGAGCAGATTGTAAGTTGCGTTGGTTGAAGCTTGCGCAAAGATAATCTTGTAAGGAAAGATCTTTGCGCAAAGACAACCTCAAACATTGTCGAGCGGATTAAGCTTGCGCAAAGCTCTTTAAAGCTCTTAAAACTTTGCGGCGGCGCACAGTTGCCTTGAGGAAGTAAGCGTTAATTGAAGCTTGCGCAAAGATCTTCTAAGGAAAGATCTTTGCGCAAAGGCAACCTCAAACTTTGTCAAGCAGATTAAGCTTGCACAAAGATCCTTTAAAGCTATTCAAACTTGCGGCGTCGCAAAGTTTGCTTGAGCAGATTGTAAGCGTTGGTTGAAGCTTGCGCAAAGATAATCTTGTAAGGAAAGATCTTTGCGCAAAGACAACCTCAAACATTGTCAAGCGGATTAAGCTTGCGCAAAGCTCTTTAAACTTTGGGCTAGTAACTTTAATTTAACAACCCGAACATGTACAAAGAGAAGTAAGGTAATTACGAAGTACAAAAGACTCTGTGAAAAGTACCCGTCATCGATGACAAAAATACAACCTGCAAAAAGGCCACCTGTCAATTGCGCTGTTAAAAAAAAAGTCCGTCATCGATGACGGACAGAGTTCACAGCCGCTCTTCCACGGGATCTCTGGAAAAGTTTTCCGTCATCGATGACGGAAACAGTTAGCAGACGGTAATCTTCAGGGTCTTTTTGTGTCTAAATAACTTTACCGTCATCGATGACGGAAAAGTTAAACAAGAATCAACCGTCTCACTGTAAGGAGCTTAATTGTGAAAACATAAAATAAAATATTTCCGTCATCGATGACGGAAACAGTTAGAACACGGTAATCTTCAGGGTCTTTTTGTGTCTTAAAAACTTTACCGTCATCGATGACGGAAAAGTTAAACAAAAAACAACCGTCTCACTGTGAGGAGCTTAATTGCGAAAACATAAAATAAAATATTTCCGTCATCGATGACAGAAATATTAGTTGAGCGCTCATCTGCATATTATTTTTCTGCCTGTGCGATGCTTTCGTCATCAATGACGGAAATAAAAAACATCCTGCAAGAGCCCAGAAAGTTCAGAACAGTTCTAAGAAGAAAAAAACACCTACAATGCAGACTGGTCCCGACTCCCAGGGTCCCGCCTGGTCCCGCCTTGTCCCGCCCAGGTGGTCCCGTTCATGGGATCTGGTAAGACCCGAGACTTGGTTAGTTTTATGCGTTATGCAGCACCTACCTTTTAAGACAAATGCTAACTAAACTTAATATTTGGGGCAGGTTCAACTGGTGTTGGAGCACTCCGAGCCAAGCGTGCCTTTTTTGGGATTGAGAGTTGCACCACCAGCTTCTTCGGGGAGCCTGTGTACTGTCACCTTGCTCAGGCACTTGCTGAGATTACCAAGTCAGAGGAGGAATAGGCTAGTGAGACATGTTTGTTGGTGTGTATATTTGTCTATTTTGGCCCGTGAATGTAGCAGACTGTTAAAGTAAACAAGAATAATGGTAAGCCGGTGGCAGCGGTAAAGTGTTGTGCGTGTTCAAGTGTGGTCACACAAAATTGTCCAGTGTGTCCCGCATAGTTTTCTAAAATAATCAAACCGGCAAAGAGTCTACTAGGAAACGTGAAGGAATTAGTCTGCATAACTTTACAACAATAATGCAAAAGTGCACGGCTGTGGTAAAGTGTTGCGCGTGTCCGTCCGTGAAAGTGTTGCGTCCGTGAAAGTACTGGTACATAAAAGTACACCTGGAAAATGTGAAACCGGTGGCAGCGGTAAAGTGTTGTGCGTGTTCAAGTGTGGTCACACAAAATTGTCCAGTGCGTCCCACATGGTTTTCTGAAATAATCAAACCGGCAAATAGTCTACTAGGAAACGTGAAGTTATTAGTCTGCATAAGTTTACAATAATAATGCAAAAGTGCACGGCTGTGGTAAAGTGTTGCGCGTGTCCGTCCGTGAAAGTATTCGTACGTAAAAGTACACCTGGGAAATGTCAAACCGGTGGCAGCGGTAAAGTGTTGTGCGTGTTCAAGTGTGGTCACACAAAATTGTTAGAAATGTGTCCCGCATGGTTTTCTAAAATAATCAAACCGGCAAAGAGTCTACTAGGAAACGTGAAGTTATTAGTCTGCATAAGTTTACAATAATAATGCAAAAGTGCACGGCTGTGGTAAAGTGTTGCGCGTGTCCGTCCGTGAAAGTGTTGCGTCCGTGAAAGTATTGGTACCTAAAAGTACACCTGGAAAATGTCAAACCGGTGGCAGCGGTAAAGTGTTGTGCGTGTTCAAGTGTGGTCACACAAAATTGTTAGAAATTTGTCCCGCATGGTTTTCTGAAATAATCAAACCGGCAAAGAGTCTACTAGGAAACGTGAAGTTATTAGTCTGCATAAGTTTACAATAATAATGCAAAAGTGCACGGCTGTGGTAAAGTGTTGCGCGTGTCCGTCCGTGAAAGTGTTGCGTCCGTGAAAGTATTGGTACATAAAAGTACACCTGGAAAATGTGAAACCGGTGGCAGCGGTAAAGTGTTGTGCGTGTTCAAGTGTGGTCACACAAAATTGTTAGAAATGTTTCCCGCATGGTTTTCAATATTTATGGAAACTGTGGAAAGACTGCCAGTAAACTTGAAGTTGTTAATTAGAATAATGTTTTAGGAAAACAGTCGGCTGACGGTATAGTTTTATTGGTAGGGAAGAAATATGGAATCACAAAAATTTGTAAAATTACAGCTCTAAAATTCACAATTTGAAAGAAATCTTTGGGGAATGGGAACCAAAATTTTGTTGATATTTTTGCCACAAATACCGTTTACTTAGGTTTCAAATTTTTGTGTATCCATATTTTCACAGGGTAAAAATCAAAATTCCATCTTTTTAGAAACATGAATTCTGGTTTTTCACCCTGTGAAATTTTCAATCCCCCAATTCCCCAATCCCCCAATCCCACAATCTGTGTAAGACCATCGACGACAACTACCGCCCTACCATTCATCGATGGGCTCATGCCCTGATGGACTTCGCGCATGCTGATCAATACACCAACAACTTGCTCGAACGCTGGCACCGTACTTTGAAGGAATACTGTCACTGGAAGTCTAACAGTCGTCTGGATTGGCTCTGTAGCCAACTTTTGTCCCTCTGTGATAACATGTGGACAAGGGTGACATGTCAAAGGCAAGGAGCTTTTGGTAACGCAAAGCACGCCAAAAAGCTTGAGGTGCTCATATTCCTTCATATCCGCACCGTGTTATTGTCATTACGTACCACCGTTAGCGTGTTGTTAATTTACATGGCGTCACCGCTCTTGCAGTTTACCATCATCAAAGCTGCAGAGTTGGCTGGTATTGTGTACGACACGGACTTAACACAAGATCCCGTCCTGTACACCTTTCCCTCGGGGAAAAAGGCGACGCAGGAGACGGACGTGTCAACAGCACAAACTGTCGTGGAGGTTGGACCGGTTGCCTCGGAGTCCTTGGAGACCATCCCGCCTTCAGGCAAGGGGGGCCGCAAAAATAAGCCACCGGTCCCAGCTCCAGCATGCGAGGTGTCCTTGTTCCTAAAACAGGTGTCTAATCCTCATTGCTAGATAGAATCTGTATGCCCCATTCATGCCACCCACTAAAGTGGCACCATTTTGTCCGTCCAGGTGTGAACAAGGCTACAATTCAAGCAATTGCAATATCTTTATGGCAGGAAAGATTGACCAGTAAATTAACAGGTTGAGCAACAGCTCCTCCAAATAGTTACTTCAAGTTAGAACAGCCTCCAAATGGGCAGAATTCAAGTCGTATACTTTCAAGGCGCGCAGTTCATATCTCTAATCGATCTGTCCCATGTCGGCTGGCATATCATCATCTGCCACCTATACAAATCCTAATCAGAGAATCTGCATTTGGACAATCCTAATCAAGACAGTTGATTTCATTGTCCTTTGCTGGTCTTTGCCTTCTTCCTACGAGGAGCGAGCCACGTCAAGCACTTCTTCGTCATCACTGTCACTGCTTAAGGTGCATTTCAAATGAGTTATATACTCAGCTGTCCAACAGGCATGATATTTCCCGGGTTGCCTCTTCGTCTCTTCGGACACCCCAGCCTTATTTTCACCCATTGAAGTCAATCCAGTATCTGGCCCAGATGGTTTCTTCGGTGGTACTTGAACAGTCTCCACCACAGAGGCTGGGGCATCCTCAGATATGGCCTCAGACTTCTGCTCGGTGATAGGCTGATCCTCTGACTGAACAGGTGAGGTCGAGGAGGTGCCCTTTGGCACCCAGATAAGTTCACCCTTATCATCCATGATCAATTGCAGTCCCAGTCTCTTCAACTTTCGAGCTTCAGCTTGTTCTTCAGCATCGTCAGCTACCCAGTCATCGAACTCGTTGACGTCATCCTCGGTGTCATCATATTCAGGCGAGGCAGGCTCCCATTTCGGACTGGCAGTATCCATGTCATGCTTACTGTTTGTGACACCCGCGTCATCGTTGTCATCCGAACCTGGTAGCTTCTCCTTACTGTCTATGACACCCGCGTCATCATTGTCATCAGAATCTGGTAGCTTCTCCTTACTCCAGGACACAGCGCCTGTACCCGAATCGTCACTGTCCGTAGGCGCCGAGTGTACAGGCTTACGCCCCGTGTATGGAATTCCACGATATTCATCATCGTCAATCACACTCGTCGGATTCCAGTACCCAACGCTGAGCGGTAATGAGAATGGCGCTACCGGCGCTTTCACTAGAGTGGCGTCTTCCAGAAACCAGCCGCCGCCCCTATTACGCTCCCAGCGGCGTAGCGCACCAGAAGGGTGGACGATAATATGCCGCCAGCTATAATCGAGCCCAGGCTTTCGCTCCCCATAGTACGAAGTCAATGGCTCGGGAGTCCCCTTCCGAGCCCATTGCCATTTCACTGCCCCAGTACGCATAAATACAATATGCCAATCGAATGGCTTGGCATGGCTATTGTTCCCTGGCACAACTCCTCCCCTCTTAGCTTGTTAGTACAAAGAGATGATAACTCAGAGTCATTTGTACAGCAGCTAAGATCCAGACACAGATCAGCCATGCGTATGGATGCGTGATATGCTTTTCTGATCGAACAGGTGCTCGAAGAGTTGACGAAGCAATCCAGAGGGCAGAGGGTATACAGCAGTGGAGACTCCCGCTCCTTGTTGCCCAGGATGAGGTCCCAGTTGAGCAGTTTCCGGATGTGATCCCAGAGTCTGTTGGTGAAGACAAGGAGTATCCATCGTACAGTACCGCAGGTCCACTGGAGGAGGCGACTGCGTCCAGATGCAAGTAGGCTTGCGGTAGCCAGTGCCATACATACAGTAAGAGCAATGCAACGGGGTAGGTAACCGGCGAACTACGGGTCGAAATCGCAGCGCAAAGGGAAACCTGCCCATCGGATTTTCCATAAACCAATGCTTGGGTTTGAGAAAGTCAAAAATTTGGAGCGTACGGCGTACACAGGCATCAGCCTGTCGCAGTTGTCGCACTCCAGTGGTCTTAGCCTGACTGTATTCTGTGCACGGTGGACTAGCCCAGATGACGTCAAAGTAACCAGGCGCGTAACGCTTGAAGTCCCAGTCCTGAACCTTCTCAGCGTAGGTAGGTTGCCAGCGAGGATCATGATCTACGGTGACCACGGTGCTCTTCGGATAACATGACAGGAAACTTCTCTCCACACTACCTGTACCACTGAAAAGTACTAGTAGTCGCAACTCGCGTGTCGAGACCACAGAGTCCAGAAGAGCCAGATGCGTCACAAAGGCGTCAGAGGAGCGACAGTATTGTTCCCAAGGTAGGCAGTTGTCCAGAGAAGTGGGTTCCCCTTCATCAGAGGTGTCCAGGAAGGTTAGAGCTCTGGCGCGTTCCCGCCTTTGCTTCCGCTGCATTCTGACCTCCTGTAAGGCTTTTTCACGGGCTTGTCCTTCTCGTGAAAGTCTCAGTTGTTCGAACTATGTGAGCTGTTCGAGTTCACCCCCGTAGTTCAACAACTCACGAGTCTTCCAGGAGTCATGAGCATTAGAGTACATACCCAGTCCAGCGAACCAGAAATTCTTCTACTTCCTTGCCTCCTTTCATAGGTTTCACTCTTCGAGCCAGAATCTTAGACACATGTGTCTGGGATTGTCCATCCACTAGAACCTTGGCAGGAGAAGGTATTTGCCGACGCAGCGCAAAAGCTTCATCCGCGGTGCGGTATTCCTTGAGGCGATGCTGCGCAAAGACATCGTGGATACGCCATTTAGGGGGCAACTTGAGCCGATAAGCCACCGGGGCACCTCTGTCAATTTCGGGTAGCTCTCGTTGCTGGTCACTGAAGAACCTCTCGGTGATGGGTAAGGGCCCGTGCCAGCGAGGTCCCAGCTTCCTGAAGGATTCGCGGTTCATGATATTTTCCGTGAGATGCTTGGCATCTACCCAGACCAAGTCTCCCAACTGAAAGGATTTGGCGGTGTGACGCTGGTCAAACTGATGTCGCTGGCGTTGCTGCGCCAGTTCCAGCTTAGTGCGGGCGTCCTCCAGTTGAGCCGCGAATTTACTAGCCATCTCGTGAGCGGTACCTTCTCCACCCTTACGCTTAGAGTGTTGTCCAGCAGCCGCTTGCAGGAACAAGTCCAGCTGCGACATAGGCGAGTGCCCCAAGACCAACTCAAACGGGGTAAAGCCAGTTACATCGCTCCGCGTATCGTTTATGGCGAACTCTACGTTAGCACACCACAAATCCCAGTCCTCCGGATTGCTGCCTACGAAGGACCGTAGCATGTCTTCTACCACGCGGTTGGTATGTTCAGCTTGTCCGTCCGAACGAGGGTTGTAAGGCGTGGTGGAGGCCACTTTGGTTCCCATAAGTCTCATCAACTCCTTCCACATAGCATCCTGAAAACGAGGGTCTCGGTCAGAGACAATCTTCATAGGAGTGCCATGTAGTTTCCAGATGTGGTCGAAGTAGATTCGAGCTATAACCTCAGCGGAGCTGTCCTGGAAGTTCAATGGGGTGATGTGAACCATTTTGCTGAGCTTACAAGTGAAAGTAGCAAAGGCATCGTGATTCCGCGCCGTGACTGGGAGTCCAGTGACAAAGTCCACGCTGACCACTTGCCATA
>LGRX02002713.1:0-60472 GCA_001247695.2 Cymbomonas tetramitiformis | reverse complement strand
CGTCCGTCCAAGATTTTGGACGGACGGACGGACCAATTTTTGGACGGACGGACGGACCAAACATTCTTAACATTCTAAGATTTTGAAAATTAGGGCTCCCATACTTAAGCCCATACTTAAGGAGGGTAACGCGCCGGCCCGCGTCGACGCCTGCGTTTTCACATACTTAAGAAAATTTAAATTTTTTCTTCATACTTAAGGAATATACACTGACTCCCCCTTCCCCCCCTAACCAGGGACTCAGGGGGTATAACCCAGTCGTATGCGAGTGTCAAACGTGCGTCACAGAGACGAACCCAACGACAGAGCTTGACAATCGTATACGATTGTCAAACGTGAGTCAGGCAGTAACCCTGTGATTTTTTGCATCGGCCCATGCCCTCCTTGGCAATATTTAAATCGCTCGAGGCCTTTAGGAGGATAATTTCCCATTCTTTCCTAGTCCGGTCTATACGGGCTATATAGAAATTATTAATGAATACGCGATACACAGTTCTGACAATCGTGTACGATTGTCAAAACTGTTTCCCAAACGAATTTATTTGTAATTGTTTTGTTGTTAATAAAAAGTTTACACCGAACCCCACAACAATAATATGGGGGGGGTGGGGGGTCCGAACCAGTTTTGAAATCTAACGTAGAGCAAAATGACAGATGTAAAACAATCTGAAATCAAGCATTCCAAAAAATGAAATCTGAAATCTAGCGTAGAGCAAAATTAGCAAAATTTGAAAAAAGGAAATCTAACGTAGAGCAAAATGACAGATGTAAAAAAATCTGAAATCAAGCATTCCAAAAAATGAAATCTGAAATCTAGCGTAGAGCAAAATTAGCAAAATTTGAAAAAAGGAAATCTAACGTAGAGCAAAATGACAGATGTAAAAAAATCTGAAATCAAGCATTCCAAAAAATGAAATCTGAAATCTAGCGTAGAGCAAAATTAGCAAAAATTGAAAAATGGAAATCTAACGTAGAGCAAAATGACAGATGTAGAAAATCTGAATATCAATCTGATTGTCAGAACCAGCTTTTCCGCAGACTCTAAAAGACTTAGACGTTAGACCCCCAAAAAGCCTGCAACCATGAATGCCCTCTTCCTACACACAAATGAATGGGGCAAAACGGTGCTAAAGTTTTCGAAGAATGTATGCATGAATAACCCAAAAAACAAAATGAATGGGGCAAACCGGTGCTAAATTTTTCGAAGAATGTATGCATGAATAACCAAAAAAATAAAATGAATAGGGCAAGACGGTGCTAAATTTTTCGAAGAATGTATGCATGAATAACCCAAAAAAATAAAATGAATGGGGCAAAACGGTGCTAAATTTTTCGAAGAATGTCTGCATGAATAACCCAAAAAATAAAATGAATGGTGCAAAACGGTGCTAAATTTTTCGAAGAATGTATGCATGAATATTACATTCCACACATAATATAGTGAAGTTTAGTCAACTTTGAAATTCGCATCCCATTGTCAAAACCAGCTTTTGTATAGACTCTGAAAGAATTAGACACAAAAAAAAAACGTCGCCAGCTCAGACAATCGTGTACGATTGTCAAACCCAGCTTTTCTACAGACAGGAATTAAAAAAAAGAAAACGTCGCCAGCTTTGACAATCGTATACGATTGTCAAACCCAGCTTTTCTATAGACTCAAGAATTAGACTTAAAAAAACGTCGCCAGCTTTGACAAGATTCGTATACGATTGTCAAAGCTGAGTCCGAGCCTGCCGTAGTCGCAAGCTTTGACAATCGTATACGATTGTCAAAGCTGAGTCCGAGCCTGCCGTAGTCGCAAGCTTTGACATTCGTATACGATTGTCAAAGCTGATGGGTCCGAGCCTGCCGTAATCGCAAGCTTTGACATTCGTATACGATTGTCAAAGCTGAGTCCGAGCCTGCCGTAGTCGCAAGCTTTGACATTCGTATACGATTGTCAAAGCTGAGTCCGAGCCTGCCGTAGTCGCAAGCTTTGACAATCGTATACGATTGTCAAAGCTGAGTCCGAGCCTGCCGTAGTCGCAAGCTTTGACAATCGTAGGGACACCGCTGCGAAGATTATGAACGTGATAAAGGGTTTGATGTTCACGAAGCTCGTCGACGCTATCGCTGAAGCAAAGAATCTTTTCGGCGAGCCTTTCGCTGGATTGCAGAGCGACATTTGGAGCCCCAAGGACAACAAAACGTCCTACGTTGGCACACGCATCTCTTTCGTGACGCAGGTACGTACGTGAGCGTACTGTCTCGGTGTGTTTCTCTTCCGACTTTTAATACCCTCGTTCCATAATATTTTTGATTCGTTTTGGCCGTTGTGCGCACAGAATTCCTTAAAAGAAAATGCCCATCGGATTTTCCATAAACCAATGCTTGGGTTTGAGGAAGTCGAAAATTTGGAGCGTACGGCGTACACAGGCATCAGCCTGTCGCAGTTGTCGCACCCGCCCAGTGGTCTTAGCCTGACTGTATTCTGTGCACGGTGGGCTAGCCCAGATGACGTCAAAGTAACCAGGCGCGTAACGCTTGAAGTCCCAGTCCCGAACCTTCTCAGCGTAGGTAGGTTGCCAGCGAGGATCATGATTTACGGTGACCACGGTACTCTTCGGATAACATGACAGGAAACTTCTCTCCACACTACCTGTACCACTGAAAAGTACTAGTAGTCGCAACTCGCGTGTCGAGACCACAGAGTCCAGAAGAGCCAGATGCGTCACAAAGGCGTCAGAGGAGCGACAGTATTGTTCCCAAGGTAGGCAGTTGTCCAGAGAAGGGGGTTCTCCTTCATCAGAGGTGTCCAGGAAGGTTAGAGCTCTGGCGCGTTCCCGCCTTTGCTTCCGCTGCATTCTAAATTCTCACTGGTGGCCACCGCTACTCGGACTCTAAGGCATTTTCCGCGATGGTCACCCATGAGTACAATGGCAGGCGTCTCTGCTGAGTTCCAGTACGGCTTTCCGCGCAACGCCGCGCTTCATCCACTTGCGTTTTCTCCACTTCCAAAGTAAAACCGTCACTGTCCTCAATCTCAGTCAGGTGCACAGGAGTATGCACTGACCCATGCTGCGCCAGGTCTTGGATGTCCACTCCGATGTGCCGCATAGTCATCCAAATCCGGTTTGTGTCGGTTATGAAGTGACTGGCGCTTCCGGGCATGGTTGGCAGTCGGTAAGAATATTGGGCCTCAGCGCCGTGGCTGACAGTCACTGCAGAAGAAGAGGACAGGTGATTTCTCAACCAGAAGGAGGCTCCTTCTAAAGTCCAGAGTAACACATCTAGACGCCTGTGTCGTGGGTCACCATTGTCTGAAGGCGGGGGCGAGTTTCCTGGTGACGGATGATCAGGCTCAGCTGAGTCAGAAGGCGAGGAGCCGGTAGCCGGTGGATCAGCCGGTGCCGGTGGATCTGGCTGAAATGGTGCCGGCGCCGGATGGGCCGGTGCTGGAGCCGGTTGAGCCGGTGCTGGTGCCGGTTGAGACGGTGCTGGTACCAACCAGGGACCTGATCCAGCTGCTGGCGCCGGTGCACCTGGTAAACCGCTCGCCCATCCTAAGGTGTGTTGGTAGGGCGTCATAGGTGGAGCGCCCACCGCTGGTAGACCCGAAGTCAGATGAGGATAGCGTTGGAGCACTTGCTGATGTAGATTCTGCATGTACTCTGATACCTCCAACATCATCTGATTCTGCATTAGGGATTGATGCTGATGGTTCAGTGCTGGGATCGCGGCATCTGCGGGCGTTCTGGCTGAGGCAGGGTCAGAGAAGAGTGCTCTGCGCTGTTCTGCCAGGCGCTGCTGGTGCTGTTCCCATCGCTGATGGCGTCTCTCCCGGCGAGAAAGCTGGTTCACGGAGTCTTGGCTCAGAGATAAGTTTCTGACTGGAATTTGACTGAGGACATCTGCTTGAGAAGGGGGTTCGATGACTGGAAGAGGAGGCGGCTGGTAGGCTGCGAGTCCAATGCCACGCCTGCACGCGAGGTCGGCGTAACTGACTGAGCTGACTGTACTGACTGGCTGCTCCGTAGTTGTTGAGGTCAGCGAGGTAGTCAAAGGTCTGGACTCGCGGTTCAACAGGGACTCGAGCATATCCGTAGTTGTTGAGGTCAGCGAGGTAGTCAAAGGTCTGGACTCGCGGCTCAACAGGGACTCGAGCATATCCGTATCCGTAGCTGCCTCCGTAGTCGCCTGAGTCAGTGAAGGAGTCAGTGAGGTTGCCTCGCTGTCTATCTCAGACTCGAAAGTCACCGATAACCTTGCCAGAGCGTCACCGATCACCTTGGGTTCCGTAACGGTATCCGTAATCGGTGAGGTCAGAGAGTCACCGGTCACCTTCTCCGTAAGCGGCGATGTCAGCGAGTGCCCAGAACATGCTATGCTTATGTGGCGTGGGCCACCTGTCAAGCCGGAGCCACCTGTCCTCCCCGCTGCCCCCACCTCCCCGTTGCTTGTTGAGGAGGGAGTTGGATGCATTGAGTGTGCCATGTGTTCGCCAGCAATGCTTTGGTGCATGTCCTCTGGCCTCCCCGCTGCCCCCACACCCCCTTGGTTAGGGCGCGGAGTCCAGGCGAGATTCGCACCCTGTTGCTGGCGCGTTCGCCAGTTGGCCACATCGGAGCGGGAGGGAAATTGGCGAAGTCCTTGTTTCTGCTCATTCGCCTCATTCTGCATGTCCTGCTCACATGCTGGAAGTTTGACCTCTGCCATTTCGCGCACGGCTATCGGGTCGCGAGGTGGTCGGTCAGCAGGTAGAGGTTGTCCAGCAGAAGCTGCTCCCGCAGACTCAGCCTGAAGCGCGTTCTCGCTGAATGGCGTGGGCAGCTGGCCGTGCGGGGAGGTCATCACCGTAGCTCCAGACCAAGTGTGTGGAGTCCTGTAGGATGTCAAAGGGCTTCGCGGTCTTGGAGCTGGAGGACTCATGTCGCGCGTCCGCGGTGGGCTCCTGCGGCGCGGCGGTGGCGGGGTCCGGTCTCGAGTCCGAGGCGGGCTTCGCTGGCGCGGAGCTGGAGGGCTCAGGTCGCGGCTTCCGGGCAGTCGCAGAATGCCAGGGGAAGGGGTGGTCAAGTTGACATACCGCTGGGGAGTCGCCCTCATGTTTCGCCCTGCACCAGGGGTGTCAACAGTCAGCACCCGTGGTGACGCCGCTCTTGCATGACGCAGGGGCGGATTAGGGCGCTGTTTAGGTACCGTTACAGCCTCCTCCATGGGGGGTGTCACACAAGCCGTTCCAGAAGCCAGAACCAGAGGAGTCATGCTGTTAAACTCAGGGGCAGCAGCTGACAAGGTCGACTTCTTCTTGGGTATCTGGAAGCTTGGCTCACCTGCTGCTGTCGCAGCCTGCGGCGGCTGACCCGGAGAGGGCGCCTTGTAGGTGCCCTTCGCCCCCTTGCCAGTGGTTCCAGTGGCTGCAGCGCCTCTCGTGCTGCGCTGGCTGGTATGTCGTCCTCTCGTACGCCTGGGAGTCGACGTAGGCGACGTTGGAGGTGAGCGCCCAGTGTTGGCGGTTTGCATCATGTTGAAATTGAGTGTTGAAAAGTGGAAATCTGACCGTTGTGGAAGTCAAATCTGTCCAATTTGGGCAAATTCCCCCAGAACACTCAGGGGGCAAACAAGACGGAGTTCGGCTCGCAAAGCTTCACTGTATCGGACTTCGAGAACGACATGTTGTACGCTGAGCAGCTTCAGTGCGCTGCGGAGGAGGGCGACTCCGACAGATTCGACGCACTTTGCTTCTTGGTGGGGGGCGAGCCGGAGATGTGCGCCGAGGTTTCGGCGTATTCCTTCGGCGTCACCGCTGGTGGTGCCCCTTCGGCACTCGGTAAATACGCTGCGTATTGCCAACCCGTGGATACTTCCATGGGTGGTTTCCATATCGGTGGTGCTTCGGACGACGTGCCTTCCTTCGCCACCGTGAAGGTCGACGGTGTGCATGTGGACACGACGGGACCACCACCGCCGCCGCCTTTGAGCTACGATGGCACGGACGGCGATGCGGACGACCACGTCTACCCCGCTGCCGACTCCGTGAACTTTGACAACCAGACCTTCGCGGACAACATCGCTAGGGGACCGCTTGTGTTCCCACAGGGAGAGCTTCATCTTCAAAATGCCTGGATGATCGGCGACAACGATGTCGACAACGGCGAGACGCTGAGCGACGAAGAGGACGACAACGAGGCCGTCTCCGATGCCCCACGGTCGGTGGTGCCACGCCGCGGTGTGTGCCGAGGTGGTACTCTGCCACCTTCCTTACGCACACCGCTCTGATCCTCGTTTGCATTGCAGCATTGTTTTGCCTGTGTGCAACGGCGGCACCCCTCGCTGGCCAGGCATTCGGTGGTGCTCTGAAGGACCCGTTCGGCGGCATGCCGGGCGACACAGGAGCTGACGCGGTGCTGGCTGCTATAACGCCGCAGAGGCAGACCCGGTATCGGCAGGAGAAGCAAGGCTTTTACCGCTACCGTGTGGTCCCGCTACCACCGGCTCTACAAGATCCTGATCCACCCGTACTTGATTCACCGCCCTATTCACCTCCGTCCTACACGTTCGACGATGAGGATGAGACCTCGGCCGACGATTTCGACATCGAGGACCCCTCAATTTCTCCCACGAGTGATGTTCCGGCAGCCCCACCGCTTCCTTTTGGCTGCCCCATGGACATGCTTCGTGCTGGACCGACTACACCACCGCCTGAGAGTGGCTAGGAGTTTGCCATGGCGGGCCTGCACAGTAGATTTATATCTTGCTGTATGTGCAGAGGGAGCCCCAAGATGGGCTAGTTTAGGGTTTAAGATGTATCTGACCTCTAGAGTAGAAAGCGGTGGCTGCGGCTGCGGTACTGTGACGGTTTTGGGAACCGCCCTGCCTATATGGAAAGGCCTTCCCCTGAGCATCCCTTTTCCACCGAAATAGGTGTTTATTTTTAGATAAGCCTGAGAGACTGACCGGTCACCACCCTAGGTGGTGTGCTGGAAGTAGAACTGTGACACGCAATTCCGTCACCAGTCACTTCCTATAGTAGGGTGTATGGCCGTCACTAAGCCTGAACCCTAAACCCGTTGTCCTGACTTAACGGGTAACTTGTGTATTTCGGCATTCATTCTGAGAAACTGCCTTATTATATATATCACCGTATTCTGTTTAAGTGTTATATCTAGCAGCTGCGGATCGATCCAGCAGCCGGTTGTGCCGGCTGCTGCCGCCGGTGTAGCCGGCGTAGCTGCGTTTCGAGCGGCAGCGCTGTCGAAAACTGTTCGTTAACGAACGTCGTCTAGTAGACATAGATGCTGTTGATCGTGTGGAAACCGCAATGCCGAAGGCAGTAGGGTCGAGCAAGTCGAACGAGTGAGAGCGCGATGCGGTGGGGGCGTCCAAAAGGTCGTAACGGGCCGTCGAAGGAAAATGATGAGATGTGAAGTACTTGTAGAAGCCGTGTGGTCTAAACTTGCGGTACCATCTTTGATGGTGTTGCTTGCGACCAAACCGACGAAACCAATGCCTAACGTAAATCTCCATGTGAAAATCAGCCCGTAAGTACCGTATCAAATTCCAAATCAACACACGCGTGCACTTAGGCCACACAGCCCGTCTACGGTGCTCTCAAGGCGGAACGCCTTACTCCATCCCAATAGGCGTCCGAGTTTAGCCAATCATGGCTACTTCGCAGTGTCTAAATAAAGCGTGCGTGGACGCAAACCTGCTAGATACACCCTTCTGAATATCTATCCTGACGGAACCCTAAAACGGGTGAAGTTATCAGAACCGTCGGAACTGAAATTGTGAATACCATAATAAGATACTCGATTTGTATGATCAGGGTTTAGGTTTCGGCCTACGGGTGACGCGGTCACTCAGACTACTATAGGAAGGTAACAGGTGACCGATTTGGGTGTCACGGTGTTACTTCCATCATTGTATTTATAGTATAATTTCTTGCTTGTATTTATAATTTCGGAATTGCTTAAGAGTATGTAGAGAAATGCATACGATAGCATCCTCCTCAGACAATTGGAGTTAGGTATGGACGCTTGCTGCGTCATGTGTTTAGCCGCTTACAGTATGCACAATCGCCTCCCGATTCTCGTGACAAGTGGGAGTTCCGGAGTTGTGACCCTTGCTATATGTATACGCGATGCATGATGGTTATGTGTTAAACACTATTTCGCAATAAGCAATATAACATGTGTGCAATCCATCCCTGTCATCGTTCTCGCCCAACCCATTACATATATAGCTTGCCATGTTGCATGCTGCATATTACGTACGGTAACTACTCGATAAGTTGTAGCGGCAAGGCCATCTTCGGTTCAGCACTTGGATACGATTCTAGCAATCCGTTATCAAATCCAACATGACTCTGTGGATTAGTATCTGACATCTTGGAATTACATGGCGTATAAAATGTGTATGATGTCTGCGAGCACTCCAAGTTCACAGTCCACATATATGTGCCGCTATGCACTTCGTAGTCAGCGCGCAATTAGTTCGTTAATCAATTTTATGATGATACTTCAATACCTAATCTTCGATTGGTAAAATTAATATTGATAATAAATTGATCTTGATACCCCGAAAACCGAAGTTGTAAGTGCAGTATGCGCACTAAAACACTAAACGCCGCATGCAGTTGAAAAAAAAACAAAAAACGTTTAAACGCACATATACTTGTGAGGGGTGTGCATTTGCGCCGATCTAGTCCCGGACACCCCCAGACTTCACCTCGAACATCCCCCAAAGGCACCCAAATGCCCCATGGCAATCCCGACTAACCCCATCCTGTTCCCCCCAAACCCCCCCGATACCATCCCGAGCGGCATCGTCCGGGATTCCTCATTACATTCTTCGACATCCCGCCCCGGCAAAGAAGCACAATTATGAGCTGATGAGAACACTATCATAAGTAATTACACTATTGCATGGCCCTATGCAAGATGCGTGTGTGTGCACAGTTAGCATTCTCTCCACATCAGTGTCTTCTCATTGATTACATGCCGCCAATAATACACAGCAGTGTATGAAATTAATCCTCTCCTACACTCTTTGAAATCCTATATCAAATGTCACTTCGGATTGAGAGGTGCCATGATGAAATCACAAGGTGGGAACATGAGCCATTTTGAGAAATGGTCCCACACCACTTTTAGCATTAGGAAGTGTGAAACTGCGATGGCTACGAGAAAGTTGAGAATGTATCTCCATGTGCTGCTGTACTCGTAGATCCCGGTGTATGACCATACCAATGCAAGCAGGACATGGAAAATATAGTTTGACATAGAACGCGATCCCATCTCGGTGAACCACACCTTCCGACTGGGGACCACCGCAAAAACACATAGGGCTGGGATGAGCATAACTCCGTATGTAAACAGTAGAGACACCCATGCAAGCTCATAGCCTGGACGATCTCTGGAGAGTTTTGTGTTAAACACAACCCATGATTCACTCCAGATAGTCTTGGAATCCTGACGAACAGTAGCGTGTTCCGCACAACTTTGCATCCTTGTCAGTTAAATGTCCACGGAGTCTTGCCTATGGTTGCATTGTGCGGTGATCTAAACACCCAAAAATTCAATAAACTGTGCTTCAAAGTGTCGCCACTTCATGAGGTGTGCCCGCTACAAGCTCATCTCAAGTGCCACTTCATGAGGTGTGCCCGCTACAAGCTAACCTCAAGTGCCACTTCATGAGGTGTGCCCGCTACAAGCTCATCTCAAGTGCAAGAGTACATGCATGGGAGCCTTCGATGAGTTTTTGTGCCTGGGACGATGCTCGGGAAACCTGCCGCACTCAAAAGCAAAGAGGTGCAACAGTCCGAATTGGATATCCTGCACACCTACCTTTGGCTTCAGAAGGAACAAGTCACAGCCTTGACCTTCTCCGCAGTGGTTGTACCACACAAACCAATAGTGGAGAACCAATCCAGTCCAGGCCATGTAGCGTGCTTCCCAACGACGAAATATTCGGAGGAAAGACTCGTTTAGTCTACCAACCGATTTCATCTACCACCCAAACAAACAAAAGCAGCATCAAATAGCATATCAGAAGGAAAATCAACATGAAATATTGCCTCTGCAACCAAAAAATCAAAATAATGGCCAACGAGGACATATTAAACCATGAAAAAAAACCTGAGCAAACTCGTTCCCTCCGTACTGCACGCCAATGCACTATTGAGAAGAGTGCACGTGCACGGGCTTGCTCACTCTATCAGCACCTCTGTTCAGTGTACTACAAAGCGATGCACAAGACTAAGCGTATTCGCTCCTTCCACACCACTCACCAGAGCACCATACCAACATATAAACAGGCCTCAGTGCGTTTTCTCTCGGCCCAAATATACACTGTGGATCGAAGTGCACAAGTCAGGCCCCATACACTCCCTCAGCGCCACTCACCAGTGCAATAGCACCATGGCTGTACAGTTGTGGACCCCTGAGATCCCCAGCACCACTTGCAAGGAGGCCATTAGCATTAATGTACAGTGCTGCCCCCACTTAGAACCGAAGCTCTTGGCACGAACGGGACATTCACCTGTGTTCCCAGGATGTAGATCGGGAAGTGTCCGAACGTCCGCCCGTAGCAAAGGAAGTAGTTCAGACTGCCGTCCGGCTGGCTATAGGAGACGAGAACGTACAAGACGAGAGCGGAGACAACTGGGTAGCGCAGCTGCAACCAGTACGGCGTGAGGAGGCGCCACTGGATGAGCGCGAGAAGGTACCACAGGTGAAAGTATGGGGCGAAGAACACTTGGAAAATGAATTTTCTGAAGTGTGTGTAGCTATTGGCAACAAAGAAGACAAGGAACTCGGTGTAGCCTATCTGATCGTAGGCTTGTTCGAACACCACGAGGAAAAAGACCTGCATGGATACGTAGCTAAAGGCGAGCTTCGTGAAAAAACGCTGAGCGCGCACATTGTTCAAGGCCCCAGTGGAGAGGTAGCCTGAGTAAGGGCACGCTCGAGAGAGTTAGTGAGCCGTACAATACACTTGTAAGGAGACGACGGGAGCACGAGAGTCCGCACCAACCTGACACAAATGCGTACACCACCATCACGAAGCTCTCCTTCCAGAAGTCAGAGACGGAGAAGAAGTCTGGAAAATTGCCGTTTTTATTCCAGTAGTAATAGAAATGTGTCAAAGCCACCACCTGCGTCATGAAGTACTTGGCGTTGTCAAAACGATAATCGTATTGCGGGGCAGCCACAGCCTCATCCTCTGTGTCATCCTCAAAAGAGACCCCAAGCCTTCCCAGCCACGACGCGAGACGCATTCCCCACAGGGAGGTGTAAAACTGCTTATCCGACTGGAGTTTAGAGCTTTCGGCATCAGAAGCGGGCAGCGTTTGATAATCTGACATCCCGAAGGGTGGTCCCGAACGGGCAGAGACACTCTTCCGCGTTTCCCTCGTCACTCCTCCAACGTCGTTGTCCTCCTCGATATCCGAAGGCGGACCGCCATTTCTGACAAGATATAGCACCACAAGAAGCACCCCGCCCAGGCATACGGCGAACACCGCGTACCACCACGCGCGGGCGTCCAATCTGGTCGCCGCTTCCGGCTGGGCATGCGGCGCGCACAGCAAAAGGCCGCAGTGCGAACCGACCAGTGCCATCAGCAGGCCGGCGAGAACGATAATATCCGACCGACGTTGCAGCTGCTTGGAACTTCTTGTGCTGAACCGCAGCATAGGATCATCATCTTCACCGATTTCGATCGTGGAAGGCCCGGGACCACTACGGGATGCTGCAGCATTGGGGACCTGCACCTCGAAAGGAGCCGGCGCTCCTTCCATCGCTCGAGGCATGTGTACGTGAAAGTACTACAAAGTCGGCCTTTATTACGTAGGCATTGATGTTCATAAAATGCACATAGAATAGTTGCGAGTGTTGGGCTTACGTCTGGTGCCAGTCTCGTCTCGTCTGTCGCTGTCGGTCTTCTCGTCTTGTCTGTCTTGCGTTGTTGGGTTTCCGTCTCGGATTTGAAGCGGAGCGATACTGCATACAAGTCTATTGCGTATTCAATTGGAACAATTATTTAATTCGAGGCCCGGCGACTAAATCCAAAAATAAAAAATGCGCTGGCGACTAATTTTTTAAAAAATGCGCTGGCGACTAAATTTTTAAAAAATGGAATTTTCGGTTATTACATGGCGAATGAATTCTTTTACGGAATATTGTGCCTATGCTTACAAACGATATATCAATATGTTCGTCTATGAAAGACCTATTTGTGGTTCATTTTTTCAGCCAAAATGGCCAAGTATATCAAAAGTTGCTCTAGGGGCTCAAGCCCATGCGTGTGCGGCGGGGATAGGCTACCCGGGCGCACTAGAAAATAATTTTCAGTTTCGGATGAAACGTGACCGCCGACCGGATTCAGGTGTTCGATATGCCAATATGTTCGTATGGATAAGCTTGTGTGTTGGGTACAATTTCACCCCCAAAGGCCAAATACATCAAAAATTAATCCCATATCAATAACCGCCCTACAGCAATAGCGATAGGCTTACTGCACTGTACAATTCTGTCAAAATTTCCTGTTTTAAAGCTTTCCTGTTGCCTCATAGTGGTCACCTACGCGGTCTGCAGTCCCATTGAAACATATAACGATCGGCTTCTCATCTTCTAAGAAGCTATCATACCAACTTTAATAATAATAATAATAATAATAATAAAACATTTACGTCGATGAGTAAGGCAACGCCTTCGGAACGACCAACTTTTCAAGGGTTGCCATAAGATATGCCCATAATCCTCAGTAGGACATGGTGTGTAGACGCGAGAAACACTCCTATCTGCCATGATAGTGATTATTGGGCGCTGTTTGGCAACTGCCACTGCTTTGCAAAAGGCATCACCAACCCATTTCTCCGCATCACGCATATGTTTAGGTTCAGGCTCGGTGGTCGCTTTCGCCTTCTTAGTACCGGATACCACAACATTACGAACCTGTTGACGCGTCAGGTTGGCAAACCAATCAGGGAAAAGTCCACGAACGAAGGTAAGCAGCCGTTTTGGAGTAGTCCTGTTGCCCAGCATTAAAATAATAATCAGCACAGCAGCCCTCTGGTCATCTGTCCATTTGTGGTACGTCAAGCCCACCCTGAAAGTTCGGTGGGTAGAAGTGACCCCGCCAGGTACATATCCCTTACCCTTGAGCCAGGTGCGCGCTGCATTACGTTTGGAGCGAGGACGTGTTGGCCATGCCGCACATTGTTTTTTGGCCTTGACCTTCACAGAAGGATGCTTGCGCCATCCCACAGGACGGCCACGTTTACGCTTCAAGGTGCATGCTGCACGCGGTCGAGAAGCCAAAGTATTCGGCGGTGAGTCATTAGACACCACCAAAGACTGCGTCCCGTTTGCATTATTACATTCGAGAAACTCGTCGGAAACATTTGCTGGAGGACGAAGAGCAGAGAAGAAGGACGTCATAGCACTCTGGAGCTTCTGCTTCTTGGCCTCATCGGGGGTGACAGTCGCCGCAGTAATCGAGCGGGGCAAGAGCTCTAAACATAGGAGAAATATGAGTACGAAGGTACTCTTGGGTCTCATGCCGGACCGCATGCTTGTAGAGAGAAACATAATGGATGCACTTGTGACGCTTTGATCTGATCTGAGTGCGAATTCGTCTCACATTGTCACAAGACATTCTTCGGCCCTACAACCATCATACAAGTACCCAACGACGATGACGTATGTACGCAATCTGCGGTGGCAGCGGGTGTGTACTGCTGCATGCACGCCACGTGCACGAATCTAATGGACGACAGTTTGCGCAGGCGGGAAATGCCTAGACTTGAATAGTTTAAACTCGACGGCGTGTACAAGTATCGTACTGTAGTGTCCACGAGTATGACCGGCGACTAAAATCATTAAATAAATGAGCAGCGACTAAAAACTTTTTAAATACCCCCCGACTAATTGAATACGCAATAGACTCGTACTCGTCAAGCGAAGGTGACACTCGTATCGACCGAGTAGACCAAGAGTCACGATTATTAGACCAAGACCTGTGACTGTGTCACTCGTAGCGGTTAATTCAGTAGATGAGCGACATACAGATGAACAGATATCATCGATCATAATAATGTTAATGATAAATCAAAATCTAAAACCTTGTGTCAGTCCCGTCCTTAAATCTGGTTTGGGTAAAATGAAATTTCGTCGCGTCGCGTAACTTTTGATCGCAGCGATTTGATTGGTTGGAAAACTGTAAAACGCTACGCAAAAGTTACGCAAGAGCGTCGCGTCGCGGAGATGTTTGGACAAACATCTTTTGCGTAACACGCTACGCAGAGATGTTTTGTCCAACATTTACGCGACGCGACGCTCTTGCGTCGCGTTTTTTGGTTCCACGTAGGCAAAATTAGAAAATTGTTCGTCAGATCAAATCGGAGATAAAATAAATGGACGCTCCTTGGATATGCGACGCAAGTGTACGCTCCACGTAGGCAATGCGACACTTTGTAGGTCAAACGTTTGACCTAATTAACACTGTGAAAAGCAAAACCTAGTGCAGCAGGGTAGATTAGTGAAGAAATTGAAGTATTCGCGATATATTAGAAGGAAATAATGTTTAGTTGAAGGTATCATGAACGATAGGAAGCATCCCCGCACATATTCGGTGACTGGAAGCAGATCTCGAATTCTCCGCTTCGTGTGGCGGAAGCGGGAATGGCGGAAGCGGGAAACCGCATCCGCAAAACGGCATTCCCTTCGGTATCCCGCCGAAGGGAAAGCTAAAAAATACTAATAGCAACAACTGAAACATATTTTCAACGTTGTATGTGCGCATCTGTGTTTCATTTGGTCATTTGGTTCACCCGCTTCGAGCCCCGCGGCGGAAACGTGGACGCGGTTGACATCCGCGTTTCCGCTAAAGGTGACAGTGCACTGTCAGATGCTCAGAATTGATTTCGTATGTTCATATGATATGCCTGATATGTTCATGCTGTGCAGTATGAGTCGCTGCTGGGCGTGAGTCGAGATGGCTGGCTCGAATCACGCCCATTACCCCCCCTCACAAGAGTCGTCCAACATCCAGAATCCTGGACGAATCTTGCGCGCAAAAAAAACGTGTTGTTCCTAACACTTATTAGAATTCATATGCAAAGTGATGCTGTGTTTGGTATACGTTAGCATCCCGAAAACAACAGCCGCTGGATAGCGACTTACGGGGCACTGTCAATTTCAACACTGCATTCACGTTTTAGCTTGCGTGCAATTGTTTTGCCGTTGCCACGACGACACCATCCAGACGCCACGTAGACGATAAATGTCGGGCAGCACGATGGGAAGTGTCGAATTATTCATCCTTAAATCTGGTCAGACGCGACGCGACGCGACGCGACGGCCGTAATCTCCAAACCAGATTTAAGGACGGGCCTCAGTATACATTCCGGCGGTCGATGTCAACTTTCTCAGATGAAGATTTCCTCGCGGCTAAGGATATAAAGTGGGGTACGGCACCCCAAAAAACCGGTCTCGGAAATCGATTTTGACCTCTGGATCGGCCGCTACGAGCGTTGACCGGTTGCGTCGACTTTTTTTTTTGAAGGTCCATTTTGGAGGAAAATGCAGGTTCCTGCGCACGCTATTATGGAGGTTCACGAACCCGAAGGAGGGTGTATTGTTGTTCAACTCTGCAGTGTTTATTTTGTATATTGATAATATATTCACGGCGCATAGCCGTATCGGATGGTATTTAGAATACCATCTGATACGGCTATGCAGACAAGCGCCGTGAATATATTATCAATATACAAAATAAACACTGCAAAGTTGAACAGCAATGCAAGTGTACGGATGAGCGGGTTTGTGAGTGCAGTCTCTGTAAGAAGATCTGCTGAAGCACAACGCTTCCTCACTTTTGTACCTAACGTCTCCCATCATCTTAGATGGTACCGCCATTGGGTTGTGAACCCGAGACGTAGGTTGAACGACCAGCATGGTAATAACGACTAGTTTGTTCATGCTGCGCATGCGAGTTCCGCGCATGCTGAAAGCCAAGATGGTTCTTGTTTGTTTTCAAGATGTATCTTTGCTTTGCCATCTTCGAGTTCGACATACGAACTCTCGATGACAGGGATGCCTGATGATATGACATTATCATCTGGCGACATGTACAGTCATCGTCGACCGTACTGACGACTGTCATAAATATATGACGCGACTCGACCTGTACAGTCATGGTCGACCATACTGTCGACTGTCATAAATATATATGACGCGACCGACTGTCATAATAATATATGACGCGACCGACTGTCATAATGTATGACATGACATGGTATGACATGTCTGACAGGTATGACACGTATGACATGTATGACACATATGTCATCGGTCATGACCCTGACAGTGTACCCCCACTAAGTCGACCCCGTAGAATCCAAATATGCACTTAGTTTTTTGAAAGGACCCTCCCAACCCACCCTATAGTGGCGCCTACGTAGCCGACAGGCGTAGCAGCCTATGTATGCCTGGCGGTCACCCAAGTGCAAACGCCCACGTGGTTCATTTGGTTTGCAAATATGTGGAGGATCGTATCCCCACTAAGTCGACCCCGTAGAATCCGAATATGCACTTAGTTTTTTGAAAGGACCCTCCCCACCCACCATGGCGCCTGCGTAGCCGACAGGCGTAGCAGCCTATGTATGCCTGGCGGTCACCCAAGTGCAAACGCCCACGTGGTTCATTTGGTTTGCAAATATGTGGAGGATCGTACCCCCACTAAGTCGACCCCGTAGAATCCGAATATGCACTTAGTTTTTTGAAAGGACCCTCCCCGACCCACCCTATAGTGGCACCTACGTAGCCGACAGGCGTACGTAGCCTATGTAGTATGTATACCTCGGGTCACCCAAGTGCAAACGCCCACGCGGTTCATTATGTACGCAAATTTGTGGAGGATCAAACCCCCACTAAGTCGACCCCGTAGAATCCGAATATGCAATTAAATTTTTGAAAGGACTCTCCCAACCCGCTATCCTACGGTGGCACCAAGTACTAACAAGCCAACCCCGTAGCATGTCGGCATGCATGTCTAAGTAGATGATTTTAATTTGGTGTAGGATTTTCGTTATTAGCTCACAAGTGGCCTCACACACAAAAATGGGTTTGGCAGCTACTTTGGAGGACCCAAACCATCCTTGCAAAATACACTTACCCTATTGAGGTACTACGGTGCTAGCCCATAGGCACCCATAGCAAGTAAGCCTCCCATCATGAATGTCAATAACAAACTTTAAATAAAAAACTCACTCCACAATTTCTCAATTAATATCACAGGTGGACAAAGGTGGATTCCAAATAACATTCTTGCTAAATACATCTCAAAGGCCAACCTTGTAACCATTCAAATTCGCATAATGCCGGGGAGCTTATCGTCTACGTCGTTTGCTAACTTCATGCTCATCACCAGACTTAGCTTGGGCTACAATTGCGCCTCTCGGGCGTACTCCAACTAAATTGGCATAGTGCCCAACAACCGCTCGAGTACGTTTTGAAATCCTGGGTGCTGCAACAGCCTGTCGTGCGGCAGTTCCGGTTCTGCGACATCCTGCTGCGCCTGCGCCGGTGCTCTCGGGCGTACTCCAACTAAATTGGCATAGTGCCCAGCAACCGCTCGGGTACGTTTTGAAATCCTGGGTGGCGCCGTGGGCGCAGGTTGCGCCGGCTCTGGCGCCGTGGGCGCAGGCTGCGCCGGCAATGGCGCCGTGGGCGTAGGCTGCGCCGGCAATGGCGCCGTGGGCGCAGGTTGCACCGGCTCCGGCTCTGGCGCCGTGGGTGCAGGTTGCGCCGGCTCCGGCTCTGGCGCCGTGGGCGCAGGTTGCGCCGGCTCCGGCTCTGGCGCCGTGGGCGCAGGCTGCGGCGGCTCTGGCGCCGTGGGCGTAGGCTGCGGCGGCTCTGGCGCCGTGGGCGTAGGCTGCGCCGGCAATGGCGCCGTGGGCGCAGGTTGCACCGGCTCCGGCTCTGGCGCCGTGGGCGCAGGTTGCGCCGGCTCCGGCTCTGGCGCCGTGGGCGCAGGTTGCGCCGGCTCTGGCGCCGTGGGCGCAGGTTGCGCCGGCTCTGGCGCCGGGGGCGCAGGCTGCGCCGGCAATGGCGCCGTGGGCGCAGGTTGCACCGGCTCCGGCTCTGGCGCCGTGGGCGCAGGTTGCACCGGCTCCGGCTCTAGCGCTGTGGGCGCAGGTTGCGCCGGCTCCGGCTCGGGCGCCGTGGGCGCAGGTTGCGCCGGCTCCGGCTCTGGCGCCGTGGGCGCAGGTTGCGCCGGCTCCGGCTCTGGCGCTGTGGGTGCAGGTTGCGCTGGCTCCGGCTCTGGCGCCGTGGGCGAAGGTTGCACCGGCTCTGGCTCTGGCGCCGTGGGTGCAGGTTGCGCCGGCTCCGGCGCTGGCGCCGTGGGCGAAGGTTGCGCCGGCTCTGGCGCCGTGGGCGCAGGTTGCACCGGCTCCCTCTCTGGCGCCATGGGCTCAGAGTGCGCCGGCTCAGACCCGTTGGTAGCTAACCCGGCTTCATTCAATGCGCGCTGATAGCAGTGTTGCGCTACTTTCTCACGAAATGCTTTTGTGTCCCCGTCGCTATCTAAGATCGCTATGCCCGCTTCCCTAAGAAGGTTTGCGCACGCTTTCTTGTCCAATGCCTTGGCCTCCTTTCTCTTGGCAGCGAGCAATTTCTTCCGCCTGCCGTTGAATTACCCATGTCCTCAGCTCTCTATTTGAACCATAATGATTCACGCATGAATATGGATATATAAGTATATATATGTACAACGTCGTATACATGTAAGGGTAATGTCCACGCACCAAATGTTGAGAGCCTTCTCTTGTTGTTCTGCAGCTCGATTTTTCCCATTAGCCTTCTGGGTCGCCTTCCGGAGAGCTGCAACTCTGTGCCTTTCCCTGCGAGGTATATCAGGTTTTAGCACATGCTACACATCTACGCCTAAGCGAATGCAACTAATAAATTGGTTGTGACAATTAGGTGTGCAAGGGCCTACCGTGCAAGTTTCTCCTTCTCGGCTTTTAGTCTGGCGGCTTCTTTTGCTTTCTCCATATCATTGCGCTCTTTCTCCTCTCTACGGCGGGCCGTTTCAATGGCCCTTTGCCCGCATCACAGCCACCACACCATGCGATTTGCACACTCAAGGTCTTCATAGCAGCAGACTCAATCAGACCTCACAACCGAGGGCAAGTTGTTGCGACGGTCACAACCTTCACGGCCGACGGCAAGTCGCTGCAGGGGTCACAAACCTCCCTTCAGCAATTATCAAGCTGATCATCTAAACAGCAGTCTTCCTACCAACTAGACATATGCTAGAATAATTCATGTGTGCTTTTAACAAGTAAGAAAGTGATGCTTACTCTTTTTCAGCCGCATCTTTCAAGTTCTTATCCCTTCGCCATTGCTCTTCCTCGGCCTTCCTCAAGTCGGCTTGTTCACGAGCAGAACATGCATCTCGAAATGCAGCAATGTGCCCATCACGGTCATGCACAGTTCCACTGGCGTTGCGCTTCTCTGCATACATCTCTGCGCCGATGCGCTTCCTTAACTCTGCAGTTAAAACTGATGACTCCTCATGTAGTCGTTTGAAAGTCCGCTCTTCGCTAATGTTGCCACCAAAGCCGATTCGCCCAGCCTTCCCAATCTTCCGTTCACAAAACATTGAGCCGCCACCAGCAACGTAACAGTACGTCTCGTAGAATATGGTCAGTGCGCGGCCATAATAGGTGATACCACCCGGGATGCCACCAAACTCCAAGACTGACAAGGACCCTGGATCAGATGCCGTCTTTTCGATTTCCTCTTGATGATCCGGGTGGTCCCAAAAGCCAAGATGGAACCCACCAGATGTCAGGTATTCACAACGGTCCATGATCGTGAACACGCTATCATTCGAGAAGGTGCAAGCACGGCATCCTGGTGCACACCCACCCTTTGTCATATGGATCCCCAAGCGATGGAAGTCCTCCATGAAGTATTTTGCCCCCTTTCTGGGGCGAAAGTATGAATGGAAACGGAGTGGTAGGGTGGCATATATAGTATACCGCTCGCGCAAATACGAATGGTACATACGCACCCCGGTGCGGAAGTCCAATAGTAGCAATTGTGCCGCACTTGGGCCATCTAATACTTCTCCAGCTGCCATCGCCCTTTGTGGCTACTACCCGGTGTTTCAATACTGTTACAAGTATCGAAGCAAAACGGATGTAACCGGCATTAAACTTGGTCATATAGGTCAAAGCACATCTTTAAAAATTCATTTATGACCCTTTTGAATTTCTGAAAACATGCATACATGCAATCATCAAGTTTAAGGTGGTCTACAGTACTTTGAGCGCGCTTTCGGGGGGTAAAATGCCAGAAAATAAATTATTTTGCTCAATACTGTTACAAGTATTGAACACTAGAACCCTTGAGAGCAGGGTAGAAGTCTTACCGTGGCGGGCCGGCCCGGGGCCGCAGAAGCTCGCTCCGGGCCGAAACCGGGCCGAAGGGGCTTTCGCCCCCGGGCCGCACAAAAATATGAGCCGGCCAAACTTCGGCCAAAAATATAGGCATTTTATGCCACTTTTTATCAAACCCCCATACTTAATTTCAAAATTTCGCGCCTGCGGCGGGCATTGTTCTTCCTTGACCGTTTTGGCCGAAAGCGGGCCAGCGGAAATATAGTTTACGGGCCGTAAAGAAATTTGGAAGACTTCTACCCTGCTTGAGAGACCCTCATGCGAGGCCTTGGAGGTCAAACCAACCATCATGTTTCGATATTGGATAGTATTGAAGATATCTAGCAAGTCGCTTGCGTTATTGATATGAATTGCTGGAATCTGTATAGGCAGCCCTGACTGGGAGTCCCGGTGCAGGCCCCTATGACAGACCCCTAGGACCAACACTGGACCGCTGACTGATCTATAGGTTCGTGCTGTGACACACGCTGTGTCACAGGTAGGCTAGTATCCGAGACCGTTGCGAGACCGTTCCGGGTATATCTAGCTTAGGGTTTATTATCTTATGACAGTTTATCCACACAGTTCGGGACCCTCTGATATCTAGTGAACTAGGATATTCCGGTAGGTCGTGGCCCCATCCACGCTTTATTCCACTTGCTAGTTTGGCCATGATTGGCTAAACGGCCGCTCGGAGAGGTGGTGCGCGTTTGCGCGTTTGGGCATTAGTGGAGATTATGAGATGAGCGGCTTGCGGTGAGCGACTTGAGCCGCGGCTATGGGGTGCCGGCTTGGATTGGGTTTCGTCGTCGCAATGTTCATTATTCACGGTTTTCTGCTCGCTCTGGTCCTGCCTGCTGCCGTATTTTGGGCTGGTGACCTTGGCACCTTTGACTTCGACGACATCTTCCTTCGCCCCTCGCTAGCATGGCCCGACCGCTCTTTCCGTGTCTGTGACGTCACATTTTCTCCGCGGCCCTACCCAAACGTGTTACAGCGTACCGCCTCCCCTCAGGCGTTTCTAGAAATGGGAATGACGACAAGATCTAAGAAGTCCCTCACGAGGGACAGTGACATCGATGCCTCTTTGAGGTTGATCGACGGGGTGCGGAACACACCAACGGCGGCCACGCCTTTTGTTCCTACCCCCAACCCTGCATCAAACGTAGACGAGGACGTGGCCGTCAGGCGTTACCTGCAGGAGCAGTCCAAGCTCGTCGACGAGATCTACAAAGCGCGACTCCATCGGGATTGGGCCAAGAGTATCCGTGAGGATACTCTTGGTGACAAGAAACATCATTTCCGCGGTACGGACGACGCTGGCCTTCTGTCCGACCTGGTGGTGCAGCTGCGTACGGAGTTTCAGTCGGCCGGACTGGAACTGTGTGCCTTTGACCTCGACGACCCTCTGGCTCCAGTGGTCAACAAGGTGAATGGCCTCTTGTACGACGTTCTGGCTCTCGTGGTGGAGAAGCACAGCAACGCCTACGTCTGGCTCACTGGTACCGATTCTTCGACTGACCGAGATGGAAGGCGAGCCCTTGTCGACATCATCAAGGGTTGTGTTCCGGTGGCGCTACGAGAGTCGCAGCAGGAGGAGCACGCCGCGTTGCGTTATCCCGCAAACGTTGACCCGCAGCCGATCTTGGCTAAGGAACAACGTTTGGTGCGGGATAACCGAGCTTCCGACTGGACGCCGACCGAGGCCACGAGGAAATTGAGCCTCTACACCCGACTCGACCCGACCTTCTACGCTGCGGTGAAGGTCCGCTATCCCATGACCGCTGACTTGGCTCATGTGTCACTGGTTTCGCTCCGTTCCATGGTTGTGGAAATTTACCAGGCTTGGGCACAGACGGGCGGGGTGAAGGTGGCTTCGGGCGCGGATGGCGTCTCCGCACACCTTTCCAGCAGCGAGTACGACGCCCTTCTCCAGAAGATCACGGAGCTCAAGGAGCTCGTTCAGCGGCAGCAAGGTGAAGCCGCTCCGGTTGTGCGTCAACAGCGGGAGCGGGTGCAGCAGCGGCAGCAGCAGCAGCGGGGGCAGCAGCCGCGGGGATTCCGTATGGGGACCCACAAGGCCCCACCAGTGGGGTTCGACCGTGACGATCAACGGGCAAAGCCGTTCTGCGGTAGGTGCAAGAAGGCGGGCAAAGGTGAGAGCTATCACTTTTACCGCGACTGCCCGTTGGGCGGGCGCCAACACCCGCCCACCTCTGCCGCGGCATTTTGCGTTCCCATCGACGAGGAGGACGCAGAGGGGGTGCACGCGCTCGCCATGTGTGCATTGTTCCAGCAGGCAGCGGATGACGGGGCGGAGTCCTTCGCGCGTGCGGCGGCCGCGTACGGGCCGCCCGCGGTGCTTTGTGCGGGAGCGGTGGGCGGCATTGACGTGTCCGCCTACGGCTTCACCGTGGAGCAGCAGCCGGATTCCGAGGGAGACGACATTCTCCGCAGGCTCGACGATCTTGCCGCGGAGGTTCACTCCGCGGCCAACCCGCAGGTGCATTACACTCACGCATCTTTCCCGCCTCCTGCCGGTAACGGGCAGGGGGCTTCGGCTCTGGTGTGCGTACCCGCCGCAGCGGTGGCCACACCGGAGGAGCAGGTTCCGGCAGGTGGTGCGGCGGCATCGGCATCCGCCGTGCCGGCCCCTGCTATGCCTGTCTCGCAGGGAGAAGATGTGAAGCCCGCGCCACTTCAATCGGCGCGGGTGACCACCACAGCGGACGCGGACGGTGAGTTCGCTGGGTTCGTTCAGACCGTGAACCACGCCGCCGTCGAAACGGTTGACCTCACGGGTTACGACACGGACGATTACGAGGACTTCGCTGACGGCAGCTTCGTCGTGAAGCCGCGGGCCTCGGCCATCTCGGCAAATCACTCGTCGACGCCCGCAGCCCGAGCACCTCACTCTGGTGGTGCTCTGGGAGATTGGCATGCGGGTGCTCCCCGCAGCTACGGCTGTGGAAAGCCTCCGTGGGGCTTCCCCGCCCACGCGGGCTTGTGGGGGATGCCCTTCCTTCTCTCTTTCATTCTCTTGATTTCTGTCGTGGGAGTGGGAGCTGCCACCTATACGGTGGCCAACGACATCGACCCTGTGCAGGTATCGGGTCGGGCTGCGCAGCAGCCTGTGCTGTGCAGGAGTGAGGAGTCACCGCTTGACACGGTGCCATGTGCCATCCCGCCTCGTCTCCACCGGCGGGTGCAAAGGCGGCAGGGCCTCTATATGGCTCCGGTGCCGTGGCATCCCGGGCCGCCGCCGCCTGGCATTTTATTTGAGGACGGTCCTCCGTTGTCGCCGGCATCGTCTTCAGCTGACGAGGCGCCACCTTCGGGCAGCACTTGGCAGCACCCTGGTGCGGTGCAGCCTCCCGTGATCGACGAATCAACGACACCAACTCCGTCAAATTCTCTGGCGAATGATTTCTCAGTGACAGACACCTTGCACTTTGGCAGCCCCGTGTTGCTCCGCCGTGCTACTGCGAGCTACTACGGTGCTCATTGTGGTGGCGGTGCTCCTCTGACCTTTGACCCCGAGTAGTTATGTTTCTGGTTCTGGCAGTACACCACTTTCAAGGTGGTGTGCTGAGATGTACTTTGACCTCAACACGGTCTTCAATCTGGTTTATACTTTTGCTTTGACAACTTTGAACTCTTCAATCTGACTTGCTGACACAGAGCTTTTCAGTAGTTTAGCAGGACTTGCATTGCCTGTATGTTTCTGCTCTTGTGCCGGCTAGAGGGTTTCAATTTGTGTATCAGAATTGCACAGTTGAATCAGCAGTTAGGTTTGTCACCCTAGCTCCTACCCTAACTTATCTTAACATTCTGACTCTCCTAGGCAGTCACCACCCACAGTGCTGGGGTGGTGTGCTGGAATCTGTATAGGCAGCCCTGACTGGGAGTCCCGGTGCAGGCCCCTATGACAGACCCCTAGGACCAACACTGGACCGCTGACTGATCTATAGGTTCGTGCTGTGACACACGCTGTGTCACAGGTAGGCTAGTATCCGAGACCGTTGCGAGACCGTTCCGGGTATATCTAGCTTAGGGTTTATTATCTTATGACAGTTTATCCACACAGTTCGGGACCCTCTGAGATCTAGTGAACTAGGATATTCCGGTATGAATTAGGGCCCGCTCGGTGATGGAACATGACCCACACCCGCCAAAAATACGAAATTCGCTTTTTTTAAGGACGAAAATTATTGAATTGCCTCCGCGCAAACGTGTGCCATAAGCACTTAAGTCATGGTATGATGGCCACGAAGCCTTCTAAAATTCGATATATATGTATACTTGGTCAGTTTAATTGCGCATGGCCTATCCATAGGCATAGGATGCAGTAATGGTGTCATTCATATTGTCAGGGGTGGTGGCATGTAAGCGCCCAAATATGCAATTTCCACCCGCACCCAAACCCAAACCCAAACCAGTCATAACTTCCTCGATACTTGGAACCATGTGACCTATAAAGTGTTATATTACATCCATATGCCTCACAAGACACTCTAATATGAATATACGGCATATTAATGGAGGCAAACACCCAACAGTCCAGCCAGGATCAATTACAGCTCATCTGCTAGACCCACTCACACGCTAAATTCTCCCAAAATTATTTCCCGCTGCATGATGCTACAAAATTAGTTTCTCGTAGTCGGATATACTATTTTGAATCATATTTGGGCGATGCACGGCGCTTGGGCACCCGTTGGATTGATTACGAGCATGCTACTTGTGTATGCGTACTGGTACTTCAGTCTACCAGGCCCTAGCATCTCGTCCCCGAGACTCAATCGTGCACCTCCAATATCAACCATGCCCAACTCGATACGTCTCGTAGTCCGGATTATCATATCAAATCATGCCCTTGCGATATATGGCGCTAGGGCGCCCGTTGGGGTGATTCCTAGCATGCTACTTGCGTACGCGTACACCTGTGCCGACTGTGAGGTCTTAGCGCATGTTCGACACTCAACCATGCATCCCCGACAACGTATAGGCCCCGTTCAATGCTGGTTATAGTCAAAAATATCATATTGAATCATATTTGGGCGATGCACGGTGCTTGGGCACCCATTGGAACGATTACGAGCATGCTACTTGTGTATGCGTATTGGTACTCAGTCTACCAGGCCCTAGCATCTCGTCCCCGAGACTCAATCGTGCACCTCCAATATCAATCATGCCCAACTCGATACGTCTCGTAGTCCGGATTATCATATCAAATCATGCCCTTGCGATATATGGCGCTAGGGCGCCCGTTGGGGTGATTCCTAGCATGCTACTTGCGTACGCGTACACCTGTGCCGACTGTGAGGTCTTAGCGCATGTTCGACACTCAACCATGCATCCCCGACAACGTATAGGCCCCGTTCAATGCTGGTTATAGTCAAAAATATCGTTTTGAATCATATTTGGGCGATGCACGGTGCTTGGGCACCCATTGGAACGATTACGAGCATGCTACTTGTGTATGCGTACTGGTACTCAGTCTACCAGGCCCTAGCATCTCGTCCCCGAGACTCAATCGTGCACCTCCAATATCAACCATGCCCAACTCGATACGTCTCGTAGTCCGGATTATCATATCAAATCATGCCCTTGCGATATATGGCGCTAGGGCGCCCGTTGGGGTGATTCCTAGCATGCTACTTGCGTACGCGTACACCTGTGCCGACTGTGAGGTCTTAGCGCATGTTCGACACTCAACCATGCATCCCCGACAACGTATAGGCCCCGTTCAATGCTGGTCATAGTCAAAAATATCGTTTTGAATCATATTTGGGCGATGCACGGTGCTTGGGCACCCATTGGAACGATTAGGAGCATGCTATCTACTTGTATCACGTTTGATCGCTTGGAATATATCAGGTTATGCACATGGCATATATGGATGCATTCGTCGCATCTTTATGGAACCAATTACCAGATGCCAACGGGCCGTATGGCCTAAACATGATTGGGTATCGTGTATACCTTCAATTTGCATGCTTACGCGCGTGATTCGGCGGTGTGGTGGGTTTCTAAAAGAATTATTGAAAATATCATGCCACGAATTGACAGACCTTTGTGAATTGGGCACTCAAGAAAATCACTACCCCTATGGCATTATGCATTTATTCAGAAGCCTACAAGTGAAATATCGACCAATGGCGCATATGGTAACTAAATTTAGGTCATAATTGTGCCCGGATATGCGGGGTAGCACCAGTGGACCACCGGGGATGCCTGAAAAAAATTATTGAAATTCAATACTTGTAACAGTATTGAATACGATTTCAATACTGCTACAAGTATCGGCGGGCAGTAGCCATTTGGAATGCACCCTTCATCGGCTTTAGCTTTCTCTTCGATGCTCCTCTAGCACCCTGCACTGGTGCTGCCGCAGTCCCAGGCTCCTGCGCTTGGAGTGCCGCAGTAGCACCCTCTGCTGATGCCGCACCCTCCGGCTCCTGCGCCACACGTGTTGCACTCGAGCCCGCCGTTGCACCCTCGGGTTCCACAGCCATACTCGCACCCTGCACTGGTGCCGCAGTCCCAGGCTCCTGTGCGTGGAGTGCCGCAGTAGCACCCTCTGCTGATGCCGAACCCTCCGGCTCCTGCGCCACAGGTGTTGCACTCAAGCCCGCCGCTGCACCCTCGGGTTCCACAGCCATACTCGCACCCTGCACTGGTGCCGCAGTCCCAGGCTCCTGTGCTTGGAGTGCCGCAGTAGCACCCTCTGCTGATGCCGCACCCTCCGGCTCCTGCGCCACAGGTGTTGCACTCAAGCCCGCCGCTGCACCCTCGGGTTCCACAGCCATACTCGCACCCTGCACTGATGCCGCAGTCCGAGGCTCCTGCGCTTGGAGTGCCGCAGTAGCACCCTCTGCTGATGCCGCACCCTCCGGCTCCTGCGCCACAGGTGTTGCACTCGAGCCCGCCGCTGCACCCTCGGGTTCCACAGCCACATTAGCACCCTCAGCAACCCCCAGCCGACGTGCCGCAGTAGCACCCTCTTCTGATGCCGCACCCACCACTGCACCCTCAAGCTCCTGTGCTCGAGGATTACCAGGGACAACTTCTTCTCCCTCGTCATCCGTGGCATCCTCGAAATCCGATCCCTCCTCGGCACGAGCTTCACTGGATGGTGGTGGGACCTCGTCTCCCCAGATGTCCTCCCCGAGCACATCTTGTAGCACCTGGCACTCGTTCTCGTTGATCCCATCTTCGTGAACCACCTCCTGGGCCGACTTCCCCGTTCTGAGTGCCTCTACGGTCTTGTCGGCGATGGCCGCTAATTGCCCAGACTTCTCTGCGTCTTGTGTCCATTCGAAAATCACAGCCTTCTCTTCGTAGAAAAGTTGATCGAAGTTGGTGTCAAAGGCCTCGAGCAGGGAAGATATCTTCCTGGGATTGGCCGGCCCGGGGCCGTGTCACGGAGGCCCGGGCCGAAGGCGGGCCGAAGGAAAAGTTGCGGATGGGCCGAGTCGCATTGAGGGGAAAATCGATAAATTTCCAAAATTTTATCGATTTTTGACAAATTGTCATACTTAAAAATAAAATTTTGCGCCTGCGGCGGGCAATTTTTGGTTCGGGCCGAGACGGGCCGAAATGTGGCCGAAGTGAATTCCCGATGCGGGCCGAGTCACCTCCGCGGAAGATATCTACCCTGCCCTCGAGGTTTTCAAGGATGTCCTCACTTTGGGCACGAAGAATTGCCACATTAATGCCATTGTTGTATTGCGTGATGGTGTACACCTCCACCGAAAAGTCATGAAGCCGTCTCAAAAGTAGACTCCATGCCTGCACACGCACGTCGGATAGTGAAGCATACACCTCCCGCATGTGATCGAGGGTCGCTTGCCGGTCGCCCCGCCATTTGTCACCACCATAAGCGTAGTTGAACTTCTCGCACACGCTCATCAACGGCACCCGAAAGTCATTGTAGAGCTCGGCCAGTCGAGTAGCGATGGTCAGTCGGTGGTTTATTTCCGCAGGAATAGTCTTGTAGAGCTTTTGAATCGAAGGCTCAAGATATCGTACAAGGTCTCTGAACTCATGTGAAGCTTTGTGAAGCCGAGACCACCGAAAGAGCTCCCCTTTGAGGAAGCCAAGCACGAGCTTACCAGAAGCAAGATTGACACCGCTCCCCAGCTCCTTGAACATGGCAGCCTCCCCATTCTTGGGCATATGATTTGCATCATCGATGTAGTGTGCCCCATGCAGAGGTATGAGTTGACGGGGGCGATCAACGTGCACCAGGAAAAACACTGTAACATCGATCGGGAGGAAGTCCGGGTATGCCATATCATCTCGAGCCAAGGCTTCAGCGAATTCTAAACACTTCTCATCCGCGACCAACGGAACCATCGCCTTCATCGAACTACATGAATCTCCAGTGATCCATAGCAAATAAAGAGTCGACCAATTAATATTACAGAAACCCTTCAGGATGCCACGAAGGCTCACCTCTGCTGTGATGTTGCTGATCCTCGTGGCCCCTGCTAGCAGTCGTTTCCCCGCATCATCATTTTTCTTCTTGAACAAAGCGAATGCGATCATCAGCTTCGAGCGGCCCTTAGAGCCCTCATCCGCCTCAGTGGCAAAGAAAGGAAGGGCATCATCCCGGTCTTGGGACATTTCCAGGCGCTTCACGTGGCCCATCATACGGACGTGCTGGTAGTACGAAGTCTTCGAAGGTAACGGCGCCATGTCTTGAACCTCGACAAGGGACACTCCCGTAAAAAGTCCCAATACACGATGAAACATCTCGGATATCCGTGGTCCCGATAACTCGAACTCATCAACTATCCGCCGGTGATACTCCGTCAGCAACTCTGGGGTGAACATCACCGCGTTCCCCTTTCCCGCACGCTTTTGAAGTGTGGGCTGCAGTGTGACTTGATGCACTTGATGATCACCTTCATCATCACTGTCTTCAGGTGTCCGACCATGGTGGACGATGTTCGCTGCGCTCTTTAAGCACTCATCTTGAGCCACGATCAGGTCCTCGATGACTTCATCCCGCTCCTCCTGTATCTTTTTTATCTCATTTGACAACGTTGAGATACGAACATCCATCCCCAACTTTTGGGCGTGCACCTCCTTCACCTACAAGTGAAGTCCCATCCCGCTAAGAGAATCATCTCAACAAGAAACCAAAACTTCCGGAGTGCTAGTAATAACTAGGCCTACGCCTGCACCCACTGGGAGGTGCAGGTTTGTGAGAAACAGACCCTCCGGAGTAATATTGAGAGCTAGGTGCAACCTGCGGCCACGGCGCCAGAGTCAGCGCAACTTGCGGCCACGGCGCCAGAGCTGGCGCAACCTGCGGCCACGGCGCCAAAGTCAGCGCAACCTGCGGCCACGGCGCCAGAGCCGGCGCAACCTGCGGCCCTGGAGCCAGAGTCAGCACAACCTGCTGCCACGGCGCCAAAACCGGTGCAACCTGCGGCCATGGCGCCAGAGCCGGCGCAACCTGCGGTCACGGCGCCAGAGCCGGCGCACCCTGCGCCCACGGCGCCAGAATGGGCGCAACGCAACCTGCGGCCACCTTCGCACTGCGGTCAACTTCGCACAAAGTGATACCTAATCCTATAGTACTATTTTGGCAAGAAATGTGGGAAACTAACCTCGTGAAGGGCGCTTGCTTGGGTTTTGTGGGCGATCAACTGCAATCGTGCGCAGTCGCTTTTCGAGGTTGCTAAATCGTTTTTGAGTCCATCAATAGTACTCTTCAACTTGTCCATGAGCTTGGCCCGCTCAGCATTTTGCCTTTCAAGCTCCTGGAATTTACACTGGAGAGTGGCAGCTCGTTCCAGCTTTCGCTCGATGTTGAGGAAAAAGCATTTCCCAAACTCAGTCTTCAAGCGAGCTAGATCGGAAAGCTCTTGCCCGTTGCCCTCTAAAGTAGCGGAACGCCGTCTTGTTTCCTTTACCTTCTCTTTAGTCACCACGACTGAATGCTCAAGTCGTGCTATACGCTCGGCAGCACGCTTTAAAGCCAGAACAGGACCATCCCGCCTTTTACTGAGTCCTTCAAAACGTGAAAAAATAACCTCTTCCAGTTCAGATTTCGCATTTTTCAACTCGACCACACGGTCTAGCAGCCTTTGTTCAGCATCCTCCAGCTTATTTGACAAGTTCACGGCGTTGATAGCCAGATGCATCGCTTCCGTCTCCGCCTCATGACGCTCATTTTCCGACACAACAAGCTCTGCGGCGAGGTGCGAGGCCAATCTGGTGTAGCCAACTTCCTGAGAAATAGACGGAGTGCATTTCAAGCTGCGAGCGTATTTTTGTGCAACCCTCAAGGAACTCTGATTTTGATAAATGTCACTACAGACTCGCCAACCCTGCTCCACGTCAGAAGCAGTTGGCTCACGATCCGTGGGGTGTAGAAGCACATATCTCGTGCCAAATAATATGCAAAACCCTTCACCCGATGTCCAAGGTGAAGGGTAGTCAGGACCACAAGTAACCTCGAGGATTGAGCGAGCTTCCTCAGCACTTATTGCTTTAGCCTTATATGAAAGTTTCTGACGAATATCGTGGGGTGTGTTGCATCCTTGACAAGGCACTTCTGCCATATAGGCAGCAAATAAACTACTAGCTGAATATCGCCTGCATATTCCACACATAGCTTGCAACTCAGAAATCCAGACAACACACATAAGTAAGTCAGCGCAACGAAATGTAACCCTTTAAGATACCACGTAACAACATGGGAAAACAGATGGGCAAGTGCAAAGCTAACGTACGTTGACAAACGCCAGAATGTCTACTCAGTGTAAAGCAATACGTGGCCAGCGTTGTAACAACTCGAAAGCCTGCAAACCAACTCAGCTACACTCGCGTGAGAGTCAAAAAGTCAGCGTGATCGCACAGCAGGCTACCCATTTCTCAACGCATATATTCATGAATATCGTACGTTCATAAGTATGTATTCAGTATGACTCAAGACTCTCGAGATATGTCTTTTTTCCAACGTCTTGGGGGGCACCAAGTTCCAGTTTTCAGCTCGGCTGGTTACACACAGGGTTATGATACTAAAATGCGCTGGAAATTGGTAAGATGGCCGGTTTTCAAAGATTTCAAGTTTATTTTAAGGCAAGATATATCCATAAGAATTCATATCCGACGGCAATTAAAGGCAATTAAAAGTGTAGAGGAGCTTAATTTTTTCGGTACACAGCGGATAAACTGAAAATGTCACCTGAAGATTTGGGTCCATGATGGTAGAAATACTCCACCCAAACTAGCGAAACAACCGCAAACCATCCAGTTGACACATAAACTCATGCATTGAAAGTGATATATACCGAGAAAATAATAGCATATATCTGCTGTTACTGTTGATATCCAGCCCAAAAACACTGCTCGGAGCCTTTCTTGCTTCAACGTTTTTGAGCGTTTTCGGACTGCGCAACGTTTTCTGACATGAATCTGTGTTTCGATATCGCGGATTTCATCGAATTCGATCACTTTTGACGACCGCCGGAATGTATACTCAGTCACCCGACCGATGCGACGCCGTGCGACGCGACGTCTCGTGTCAATCGATGTTCATAGTTCAATGAATATGTTCAATTGAATATTTCCGACACATCTGGTTTGGACCAATGAAAACGTGCCACGCAGGCAATAATTCTGAGCTATATTTGTGCATTCTACCTTTCCAACATTTCCTAGGAGATATCTCAACATATCCATATTTTCGAAAAGCGATATAAGGCCTGTGCTACACCGAAACTTGGGAAAGCAAATGTGTTGATCGCAGCGATTTCATTGGCTCCTGTCGCGACTGTCATCCGGCGATGTCATGCGAGGTCATGCGAAGTCATTATTTGTGAAATGCCAAAAAGCAAATAATCGTCCGACATTTGGGACCTCGAAATCGAGGTCCCAAATGTTGGACAACATTTGCACCAAATGTCACCCAAATGTCGCCTGCGACAAATCCTGGATCATCATATAAAAAAACGGGAACGGTTCAGAGAGACCACCGGCTAGCTGGGGTGCGAAGATCGTGTATCGCTGGACTAGAATATGCTGCATTTTCCAATCACAGACACTGTTCAAGATCGGGTCGTCTAGTTTTCGACGTGGAAAATCTGCATTTATATTTTTCAAACGACGCGGACGCGATCTGTACACACGAGCATGTTTTTATGATGTTGTCCACGTCGGACCGACGCGCGTTTGCCCGAAATATTCCTTTTTAAGTCGTTTCGCACGTTCGATCAGGCGAATGTCGATTTTAATCTGATCGCGCGGACTGTGATTTATAGATTTAATAACTCGTCTGAAAATGATCGCCGGGTCATATGGAGACTGTATGACCCGGCGAAACGAATCTTATTTGCTTCTCGACAGTGTACCAAAATCCGGTGTAGCACAGGCCTCAGAGTCACGGGATGGAGAGCACGAGCATGCCATGCCGTGCCATGCCCCATGCCCCATACCATGCCATGCCAGCGCCACGCCACGCAGGCGCCATAACTATCACTAAGAGTCTATGACTATCTCTATGGACTATGATAGTAACAAAGATTGAGCATAAGCCGTCGGTGTAGGCCGGATGGGGGAGTGGATAGGCGTAAGGCAATTCAGCAATTCTCGACCCACGTAAGCCCATTCCGCAGGGCGCTGCCACGAGCCCCCATTTTTTCGTTTTCCCCGCGCGACTGCAAAGTTGCCTCCGGGTGCCAACTTTGGCAGCTAGGATCCCAGAGTCACCCGAAGGCAGCCGGAGAGGCACCTGAGCCCGTTAAGCCCCCAGAAGGTAGCTCCCACTACGACCAGGTCGTAGATCGCCAGGATTGGAAGCTGATCAGGGAGCGCTTTGAGGAGATAGCGGCCCAGTACGGGATGTTTGACGTTGACGCGTGTTGCGACTCCATGGGCGTTAACCGGCAGGTTGACACCTATTGGACCGACTGCTTGAAGGAAAAGTGGCGCGGGAAACACGTTTGGTGTAACCCCCCTTACACGAAGGATTCGGACTTGATAGAAAAGATTCTTCGGCATTTCCTTGCTGAGTGGCGCGCCGACCCGGAAAACACCTCGGCAATGTTCCTTCTACCAGACTATGACGCTCCCTGGAGGCGGTTGATTCACCCCAAATATGGGCTTCATCCGGTCAAAGTCTTTGATATGAAGGACGAAAAAAGTCGTCCCAACCACCTCTTCGAGTCTCCCGATGGAGGTCGGCCCCCGCTGCGCTGGCCGGTCCTTCTGGTTTGGGCCCCAGCAGCCAGTAGGGCAAAGCCCCGAGCGCCACCGGCGCGAAAGGACAGTGAGACGGAACCCGACGAGCCTTTAGTCACTACAGGGGTTGCGGCGAAGGTCAGAGCAGCGTCAGGACCACTGAAGGCTGATGAGTTCGTCCGCGCCTTGCAAGCGGAATACGAACGCAGCCCGTACCTCAGTTCGTTGAGAGAAGAACTGATCGCAGCCCCACATCAGAGAACAGACACGTTTCGCATGGTAGACGACATGATTTGGCGAGTGGCAGAAGGGCGGTATCAGCTGGTGCTAGCTCAGGATTCCCCCCTCGGAGAGTTGGTGATGCGCGAGGCACACGAGTCCCCGACAGCAGGGCACACAGGAAGGGATAAGACACTGGACAGGGTATCCCGTCGTTTTTGGTGGCCACGCATGAGCAAGGATGTCACCGACTGGTGCAAATCCTGCGTCGTGTGCCAGCAGACCCGGCCGCGCAACGGGTATCCAGACGGTCAGCTTAACCCCCTGCAAGTCCCAGTAAGACTGTGGCAAGTGGTTAGTATCGACTTCGTCACTGGGCTGCCTCGCACAGAGCGAGGGTACGACGCGTTTGCTACCTTCACGGACAAGCTGTCCAAGATGGTGCACGTAGTCCCCATGCTTTACGCTGACAGCTCGGCTGCTCAGATCGCGCGCATGTATTTCGACCAAGTGTGGCGTTTGCACGGCGCTCCCATGAAGATCGTCTGTGATCGGGACTCCCGCTTCAGAGATGAAATGCATCTCGAGCTACACCGGTTGATGGGAGTCCAGATTGCCTCTACCACGCCGTACCACCCACAAGGTGATGGGCAGGCAGAGCACACAAACCACACGGTCGAACGTATGTTACGCGCGTATGTCGACGCCAACCAGCACGATTGGGATTTGTGGTGTACCCCGGTCGAGTACGCCATCAACGACTCTCGTTCCGCCGTCACGGGCTTCACCCCTTTTGAACTGACGTACGGTCACGCTCCGGCCTCTCAGCTAGACTTCTTCGTGGAGGCAGCACTTGCATCACGAAGAGGCTGAGCTAAGGGGGGGAGGGGCGCAGCAGTGAAAAAGGGTACAGCCCACGAGACAGCCCGCCAATTTGTTCGCCAGTTGCAGCTCGCTAGGGAGAAGCTGCTCTTGGCTCAGCAGCAGCAGATCGCCCAGTACGACGCGCGTCACAAGTCCAGGAGTTACGCAGTAGGTGATGAGGTTTGGGTAGACGCCACGTACCTCACCCAGCCGGGCGACCGCGGGTTGCACAAGAAATTGCTTAAGAAGCGCCTCGGACCCCTTCGGGTGCTGGAAGTCTTTCACAGCGACAGGCAGATGGCCCTTCCCGCGAGCGATAGGGGCGCACCGTCGGCCTATAGGTTGCAGACGCCTAAGCAGTGGAAAGTGCACGATGTGTTCACCGTGGACCGGCTTTCGCCGGTGGAGTCGAGTAGCCGCTTTGTCGAGAGAGCTAAGGAGATCCCCCCTCCTCCGTTGGACGTCAGTGGGACGCAAGGAAACCCACGTCGAGAGGGTGGAGCGTTCGCGTACGCGCCAGCGTCAGGGCAGGAGGTGGACGGAGTACCTAGTCAAGTGGACAGGGATGCCCCGCAGTGAGAACGAGTGGAAGACCCGAGAGGATCTGGAGTGGGACGGAGCCGGTAGGCCCGGCGTTCCCAACCGGGCGTTGTTGGAGTTTGAGAGGATCGAGGCTAAGAGAGTGGAGCGAGAGAAGCTTAGGGTCCGTAAGAGGCGCGACGAATCCGCAGGAGCAATGTGGACGACACTTTCGGAGGAGCTCAAGGTAGACGGCGCAATGCCATGGGTGCCAGAGGAGAGGTTTGATGAGGAAGTAAGAACTTTCGCGAGAGTATCTGCTCAGGGCACCCTGCCGCCAGTCAACGGAGCCGCAGCACTTGAGAAGGAGCCAGTCGGCCAGTCTAAAATTCTCGTATTGTTCTGTGGGACCGGGTCAGTCGAGAAGCAGTTTCCCAATAGCGAAGTAGTTGCCGTAGACATTCAGCCCAAGTGGGGCCCCACACATTGCGAGGATATCATGCGATGGGACTACCGACAGTTCAGACCAGGACACTTCGACGTAGTCTGGGCTAGCCCACCTTGTACAGAGTACAGCCAGGCGAAGACAGTAGGCATCCGAGATTTGCGCGCTGCGGACAGGCGAGTTCGTAGGACATTGGAGATCATCCGGCACTTGAGGCCCGAAGCATACTTCATTGAGAACCCGAAGGGAAGAGAGCCCCACGGTCTGCACACGCGTCGATGCATGAGCAATTTACCAGCTCCGCACCTCGTCACATACTGTAAATACGGGACCGAATACAGAAAGCCCACGCACATCTGGACCAACGTCCCGTTGCGCACACCCCTGCGAGTGTGCGATGCCGACACGCCTTGCGAATTCTTCCGGCAACACGGTAGGCACAAGAAGGTCGCGCAGGGAGGGCGCGCGATGAGAGCCGGAGGTGTGTTTGCGAAGGGCATGGGAGCGCGAGAGAATTTGTATGGGATTCCTTCAGCACTGTTAAAACAGCTTTTCCACAACCTGACCCTACATGAAGAGGTGCATGCGTTCCTGTCTGAACTGCTTGTCAGGGAAGATCTAAGCGAGATGAGCGGTTTAGTCCAGTCAGCTGTTGTTGAGAGTGACCTGCCCGAGTTTGAACCGGAACCGATAGCGTTAGCGGGAGTACGAGCCGAAGTGACGATCATACCAGAGGGCGGATGGGAATCTGACGCGAGTGGTCTTAGCGATTGAGAGCGTTGGGGAGCTTCGAGAAGAGCGGTGGCTCCAGCCTTGGCGAGACCAGGCGGCAGGTGAGAACCTGGGTAATCCATCCAAGAGAGCAGTGGCTCTAGCCTTGGCACAGCCAGGCAACAGGTGGAAATCTGTATAATCCATTTGACCCCAGCCTCGGTATGACCAGGCGGCAGGTGAGAACCTGGATAATCTATCCAACCGAGCAGTGGCTCTAGCCTCGGTATGACCAGGCGGCAAGTGAGAACCTGGATAATCTATTCAACCGAGCAGTGGCTCTAGCCTCGGTACGACCAGGCAATAGGTGGAAATCTGTATAATCCATTTCATGAGAGCATTGGCTCTGGGCCTGGCACGACCGGGCAGCAGTTGGAGATCTGGGTAAAAGCTCTACGCATTCCGAGGAGGCGGTAAGGGTTTAAAACCTTTCCTCCGGGCCGGCATCCCGAGAACTGTCAGGTAATTGGCAAACCTATTGTCATCACCTGTAAGTGTACCGTGTTGGAAGGTTTGAAACCTTGAGCGTGAAAATGGATGTGAGATCTCGAGCCTTGGGGAAGCCTGGTAGTGCAGATGGCAGACCGGTGAGAGGCCGACCCTTGTGCTTAAGAGGTTGATCTCCTTACTGCGGTGTGTCATGGGAAGTGTAATGTCATCCCAGACAACAGGCGGCTGAGACCTGTATAATCATCCTGAGCAACAGTAGAAGATCTGTATAAAAACTTTACTGGTCCGACGTGGTCAGCGTGGACGTGACCTTCCCTAAGGGGGGGGGAGTTGTGCTAGGAAGCAAGCACAAGAGCAAGAAAAATGGCTAAGTACAAAACGCAAGAGTACTCAGTACGGAGTACAGTAGGACCGATCAGAATGATGTTGATGTGAGGTGCCTAGCCTGTTGTACGGAGTACTCAGTACAGTTGAGTTATGGAAAGAGTTCATGAATGTATAAGAACTCGAAGTGTAACCAGTTTCGGAGATGAGAACTGAACTGAAAAGTATAACATAAAGTAAGAAACTGTAACCGCTGTATATTGTGTAATGAAAGCATACACTGAAAGCATACTAGGAAGAATTACGAAACCGAATTCCGAATAGTGGACCAACCGAAACCATACCTCGTGCGGTCGTTTAATAGGTAGATATAAGATAAGTCCGAAACCGTAAAGAAGAGGGAAAGCAAGGGGGTAGACTCCCACAGTCGGTCACTCTTCACTGTCCACGTGTCACTATCTAGAGATCAGACCCTGTCACTCACAACATACCAAACCAACCACCAACTACCAACGTCATCAATACGCCGATGTAGCTCAGTGGATAGAGCGCACGACTAGTGACAGTGAGATCCTGGGTTCCAATCCCAGTCTCGGCACCTTTTCCTCGAGTCGACAGGATCTGTTTCTTCATGAATAATTCAAATCCTTGTCAAACGATTCATATATATGAGTTCAGATTTCTTGTATCAAAATGATATTAAATTCATTGATAATTCTGATGTAGTAAATCAAAGCGAATTTATGAAATTACAAACTGATGGTGATTTAAATTTAGTGAATAATATTAATTTTTATGATTTTATTTTGAATAATCCTGCAAGTTGTAAATCGAAATTTTCTATAGGTTTGGATAACCTTGATAGTTCTTTTGAAATTAAATCTTTAGATCCCGTTTCTCAAACACGATTAAAAATAGGAGACACTGGTATTAATGAATGGTCATTTATGCAAACAACATTGAATGTAGAAGAATAAGGTTTGGGTGTCTTAGTCAATAATGGTAATTTAACTTTGAATACAGGAGATGTAATATTGAATAGTGGGAAGTTCCAAGGGGACGGTTCTTTGCTTCAAAACCTTCCTTCCGGAGCAAATCAAAATCTACAATCTGTTACCGACCAAGGACGGAAGTATTGCAACAAATAATATAACCGCAAATTCTTTTATTGGGGACGGAAGTCAATTGACTAATTTACTTGTGCAACCTGATACGTCAACGTTAGAAGATGTCACAACACGTGGCTCAACAACTACCACACATGATATTTCTTTCACCGGAACCGGAAAATTCACAATAAATCAAGATGAAATTGATGGTGCTTTGATTAGAATTAGAGGCGGTACTCAAGATGGTAAAATCCGTATTGGCGAAACCACAAATGATCTAATGATGATGAATATCCTAATGCACAACGTGCCATATTGATTGGTCGCAACGCCGGTTCTTTTAATGCTGGCGTAGACGTTATAGGAATAGCTTCAGGCTCGGCCAATAATAATGCTGGAAATTATAGTGTAGGATTAGGTGACGACACTAACCAAAATAATGCTGGTATAGAATGTGTTTCTATAGGACGCTTTTCCGGAGAAAGCAATAGTGGAAATCGTAGTGTTTCATTAGGTTCATATGCTAATCAAAATAAAACTTCTGCACCTGCGGTTAACAATACTATTTGTATAAATGCAAGTGGTGTTGAACTGAATGCTTGTGTAAATAATTCTTCTTACATTAGACCTATTCGACAATCACCCGACGCTCCAAGCGAATCACAAATTTTGTTCTATGATACAAGTAGTAACGAAGTAAGATTTGGTCCAATCAGTGCAAGTGGTGGTATTCCATCATTAGCTGAAGTTTGTGCTGTGAATAATACAACTACGAATGTAAGTTTGACCGGTGATTTGGATGCTACTAGTGTGATACTTATAAATAGTTTAAATTTTAGTTATGCAACTCCCACAGCCTCACTTACGACACTCGGTGTTCCATTAACAACATTAACAAATGGATACACCGCTACTTTACCTTCAAGTCCCGTGCCACATACCGCTGATATATTTACTTTTGAAAATAATGCCGGAGGAACACTAAATGCTGGTGATATTGTTCAATTTGACGATGACTTTACTAATGTAAATGGTGTAAAAATATATTCAGCTTCGGCAAGTCAATCTAATCAAAATTGTATGCCTATTGGTGTTTGTGTTCAAAATTCAACAACCGGAAATTCGTGGTTTGTTTGTACAAAGGGATTTACAACTTGCAAAGCTATTGGTGGAAGTTATGTGCAAGGTCAAATGTTAGGTTGTGCACCGGGAGGTTCAGTCAAATTTTTTCACAAATTACTACAAATAATGTTGGAATAATCGGTGTTTGTATGGAAAGTAAAGTTATAACAACTCCGGGTTCAGGCTTATTGGTTTAGATTAAACCTGATTTCAAATTATAAATTTATATCGTATATACATTATTATATGTCTTCTTTTGGAAACGATATTGTTTGTAAAAATATACAATGTGATACGGTTAATGGAAATGCTCCAACCGGTGGGTCGAGCAAATGGACAGATGTTGGAGATAATAATATTGAAAGAACCAATGGAAACGTAATTGTAAAGAATCAATTAGAAGCAGAAAATATTAAAATTAATGACAAACTCTTTGTAGAAAATGCTATTGAAATGCAAACTGGAGGCATACAGGCTGCCGCAGGTGATTTTACTGGTTGTGAATGCATCAATTTGCAAGTTGACAATGTTTCGGGAAAATCTGGAACACTTGTTACTGTAAATTACAATACAACAATAAATGGTAGAATTGTCAACGTTGCACAATTAGCTTCCGCGACAAATTTAGAATTACAAAGGCCAAAATCTGCAGACTCTGCTTTTCTTAATTTGAATGCATCACAGGTTGTTTTAGGAGCAGTTGATTCGGTGTATGCTTGCAGTTTCGAAAACGACATGTTATACCATCAAATGAATTTTCTAGAATTAACATGTTAGGTGATATCCAAGGTGCTAATTTAATAAAAGCTGATATTGTTCAAACTCCTTTCGCAGATATGGATACCTTAAAAGTAAATAAAGAAATAAGTTATGAAGAAATTTCAAGAGTAACTACGCTCTCAGCACCCGGAGATGAAAATATACGAACCATTCAATTTCCTGATGATAGTTTTATTATTTATTTGGATTTTGCTACTATAGCTAGTGATGGACAAGATGATATTACATTTAAGATAACACACGCCAATACTACAATTCAACCAAAGATTGGTACGGAATATTTCTTGAGATGCTCAACAATAACGATACATACCACGAAAGAAAAACGATTTATATTGAATTCAAGTGTAAATTACATTGAAGTTGGTGACGTTGAGTTAAGAATGACGGACATTTCCGGCACACAATTTGATAACAACACTTTACGGTTTGTATTGGAATTAATACGTATACCGTACTTTTAGTAATGAATTTCTTCGGTTTTTTCAGGGGGACAAAAAACCTCAAAAAAAATCCACTTAAAGAGTGTAACTCAGTAGGGTAAACAAAGCAAGATGAATACTAATGATAACATACATTGTTGTATTTGCCTTGAGTCTTTTGAACACAAAATCTCTTGATACATTCAACTTTATTTGTCAAGTTTGCAACGAAGGTACAATGTGCAACGAGAGTTCATATAAAATAAAAAATAATTTACAAGGGGTGGTTGAAGAGTGTCCAATATGTCGTTCAGAAAATTGGAAATTTCAATTTACCTCAGAAGTGTTGGATTTTTATTTGTGTGACCAAGTTGAATTAAATGGTGGTTCCGAATGTAAAAGCAACCCGGCTTTGAATTTTATGAGAAAAGTATATCATGGTGAAGAAGAGTACAACCATATTGGTGTAGACATTACATCAAGCTATAAAGATGAAAACAATTTAGAAGTATTACTTAGAAATTTAGATGACTCTATATATAGAGAGATTGAAGTGTCATTTGAAGAAAAATAAACAGTTTAAGAACAATTGACATATATTTATTGTAAACTTAATTAATTCACTTTTCATTTACTTTTAATTTAATCTTTATCTTTTTATTTTGTTTTTATTTTACATTATCCATTTATATTTTATTATATATTTTTTTAATGTATACACATTTAATCACGTAATTTTTCTCTATTTATTACGTAATTATTTCTTGTATCTATTATTTAGTTATTTTGTTTATATAAATGGTACGCTATAGTCGGTACTATACTACTGTTATGCGCAGAATTGTTGTGCCTATCTCGATTTTCGGCGGCCCAGCAACATTCGTTCGGCAGCACTGACTTGATCTGTGCAGGAATGTGTGCTGGGGGAAACGTGATGTCAAAGATCGTGTCACCTTTGTATTTCCCCGCTTTTCGCATTTTATGTCGGATGAATACCGATTTCAATACACCCTCTGTAAAAGATTAATGCCAGGTACATAATATTCGCACGTGGAACAGTCGAGTCATGTTTTGGAACGATCGAGGCACATGCAGGGACAGTGGGGACACATATAGGGACAATGGGGACACGTATATGGGCAATGGGGACACATACCGTATAGGGACATGTCCCTATATGTGTCAAGGTGTCCCTATATGTGTCGAGGTATCACTATATGTGTCCGACACATATAGGGACATATCCATGTATGGGCCCTTTTGCGAAAGTGTCATCTTTTCACGTGGAAAGTTTGATTTTACCATGTGAGTGTATCGGTTGTTGTACCTTTTGCTTAATATATTTTTAAAGAAATATCCCCAAATTTTGGGTATCCCTTATTGGTGTACCGTATTTGAAGATCATAAGGTTTTCAAATGCGTGCATTCCAGAGTTGTTTCCATATACTGTGTCCAAATTCTTGAATTCGATTGTTGAAAATGCCATAAATAAACTAATTAGAAAGGTATGCTGCTAGCTTGAAACCAAATAGATGTTTTGGGAATTAATTATTTAACATTTCACGACTATTGTTTTAGCATGCATAACACAAACTCCCAACCTTTTATTACACTTCTAAAGCACAGCAGTACCGTATTGCACAGTATCGCGTAAAACCTTCTCGAGCAGTGATAACAAACGTTCCTCGGGAGTGCGCTTGATCCGAGGCTCTGGGCGGTTTACTGGTGGGCCTGCGTTCACAACAGCAGGATCAACGCCACGCTTGACGCCGAAGTTTGTCAGCGGCTACGTTCGACGCTTCTGCAGCGCACGATGTTGTTGGGCAAACTCTCCTCGGGTGCTCTTGCCACTCCAGGGAACTTCTTGCATAGTTTACAAATACTTTCAACCTTTCTGTCAGAATTGTTTTTTTTAACTACATGAGTAGAGCCAACCGACCAATTGAGTGTTCCTTTTTCTAAATATTAGCCACGTTTTCTCAACAATCAACAATGCAGAGAACATGACTAATTGATTGACAAACTACTTTTGACAGGTTGAGATGCATACACATGCTGCTCGGAGATGCATAAACGAAGATGAAATAGTTGTGTGGACACACTGCAAAGGCAATACAATGTTTGTAATTTGGCCAACGGTAGTCTTCCCAGTCCACCTTAAATGAAACGACGTCCACCCATTATCGGGTGTGCAGGATACCATGGTAAGAGTGCATTCAATAACAGATGCTCTCACCTAATATAAATGAACGGGAAGAATACAGCTCAGGTACCACACTAGAAATACACAAAGAAACCTTGAAAATGGCCACTGATATTGGCAGAATTAGTGTGTGTCCATATTATATATCAGTCTGCAAATTACCTCAACCAAATATAATCCTGCAATACCCAGTTTCAGCAACACTATTTTGCAATGATGCTGAGCCTCCCAGTATCAAGTCACATTCTTCATGTCAACCTGGGGATAATAGTGACTGGGTGCGCACTTTAGGATTGGCATCCATTCACATCAAGTTCTCTCCGACCAAAGGCAGACATCAAGGCCAATGTCGGCTGATGCTCAAGACACAAAAAGCTTTAGGCTGTTCAAGTAACATACAGTACTTTTTCCGAGAATAAAGCCATAACGCTGCAGTGAGGGCCTGAACAAAACGGGTTGCTGAAGCCCACCACACACGCTCCCAGATACTGGTGACTGGGAAAGCTTGTGTTATACTGCTGCTTGCACCCGTATGAAGCAGCCTGTCCGGGTGATCTGAGAGACCGCAGCAGAACGTGCTCCAGCATATAACCGCCGAAGCGAAAACTGCACCACCTTAGTCAGCGCAACTAGTGCGTTCGCTTCCTCGCATTAGCAGCAGCCATTGCTTCTAGTCTTTTCCACAACTGCTCTTTATGCTCAGCCTGCTGGCTCGCTGTCCGTTCTTCCTCCTGCTCCGTGCAGGCAGCCTCGCTTAGAAGGTACGTAACTATGTTTTGCCCACAACAAAGTGAGCAGGATCCCTCTTTGAGGTTGTGACTATCGGGTTCCGGTTAAAAACACAGTTCATGGATAGAGCAGCAAGAGCCATACCTCAAACTTCCGTAAACATTCGTCAAACAGCGTTTGGTCCATTTCCATAAACATTTTGCGCACGTTGATAGTCAGACCTGGAAACATGGAAGCTTTCTTCAGCAACTCCTCGTGCTGAACTCACAGCCAGTGCATAATACTCCAGAGTGTTCAGAAACTTCGCAACAAAGAAACAGAGACAGAAGGGAAACTGAAAAGCAGGGGTTAAAAACTACAGCGAAGGATTTACATAGAGGCACTTTCACTGGATAAAAGTCACAAAAAGGGATGCGCAGCATTGGCAAAATTCAAAAAAGCATTAGACTAAGCCACGTATTTTACTAAAACTTGAGCCTGCGAAAGCTTGAAGAAAAGCCGCCATTTCTGAGAAGTTGACCTCTGAGAAATCGACGGTACGATGGTCGAAGCAAAAACAGCGTGAAAGACCAGAGGCAGAAAAGTTGAGCACAACGTGTCTTGGAGCAGTAAAAACAGCAAACTTTCAGTGGCTTCACCACAAAGCTCATCGGTAGAGGAGAAAGGGATCATGAGTGAGTGTTCTTTCGATATCCGAAATAAAAACGAAGCGCCAGGCAGCGCTCAGAACGCACAGAAGTGGGATGTAAAACTCAAATACACACACGAATATCGACGAAAGCGAACAAGCAGCCTGCGTGCCAGTTTGAGAGCCAGGATATCAAGTATACCGTGAACAGCGGCGTTCCAGTGGCTTCGAGCGTTTCGTTCCAAAGCACCGAACACGACGGGCAGGATAACGTGACGGTTTTGAGCCACAAGGCTGACGATGTAGTCGTTGTTCCACAAAAAGAGGGCCCGCTCTCCAACCTGAAAACAATCCCGAATCGCAGGCGCTCGTTGGATGCCCAAAGCCCCGTTTTTTACAGCTTCAAGTCAGAGATACGCGCAAGCGAGTTCCATTGCCGCTCGTGCCGCAAGTGCTCAGAACGAGGACAAATATACATAAGAGCGGGCTTAAGTGGCTTGGAACCCTGTTAGAACAAGGTAGCCGCAGTGTTCTCAAGCAACCAGATCTCTGTCGCCCAAAGCTTGACGGAAATATCTTGAGAAGAGGGGCAGGTCCATCGGAGCGCTACCAAATATTTTTCAGCAAGAGACGTTTTGAAGTGGCCCGGCCCTCAGACAAAAACGAAACAGGAAAACCAACCTGGAAGTGCGAGCTGTTGATACACTTCGAGATTTGTTGGAACATGGGGACCATAGTCTTCGTGAACTCGGCGGCTTGGGTCAACTCTAGAATTTCTTCAAGCTCTCCGAGGAACAGCACCTGACAAAAAGCGGAAGTCGAAAAACTAGGGTGAGCACAGGTGTTCAGGACTACCATCGTAGGTGGAAGCGCAAGCCCGGTGTCGGCTTTAAATGGAACTGGATGTTGAGAGCACAGTAGACGAAAATTCGTGATACACGATAAAAAAACCACGTGAAAGTTTCGTCGTGTAGGTAAATTCACTTAAAGTACACAGCAAAGAAAAAAAATACCTCCTTCGTACTGTTGGTGACAGGCCAAAAGTTGAGAAGTCCACGGAGCACAGTATCAGCGAGCTTGGGGTCTTTCTCAACAAACTGTGTGATGCAGTAGGATAGCTGCTGATGATACATCGCCACACATTTTGGCTTGTGAAGCGGAAGAAGAGCCCGCCCCAAAAACACCTGCGGCGACAGAAAGGCGGAAACTTAACACGTGCGCTCGAAAACCCCAGAACGCGTCACAACGCAGGCCCTGATGGAACGGCTCGAGGCACCTGACTTTGTTTAGGACAATGATGCCCCGCGCACAGTGCAAAATTCAATCCGGATACGAAACTTAAACGGTGAGAAACTGTTATCGCTGCGCAACTCACTCCGTCAAGCACCTGTATTTCCCTACGTTGGTAAGGAGAGATACACGGACGGCATCTTGTAAACTTCACGGAATTCGCTCAAAAAACTAGGACGGCAGTGAAACGGAACAAAAGTGCTGCCATAGTACCATAGTACTAAAGCCTTCCACGTTTCTACCGTGAATACATATCTAGCACGTTCCAAAAGAAACAACCCGACTTTTGGCCGGAGAGGTGTAAGGACTCTATTCCCAAGGAGCTCATGTGCAAGGATTTTAGGGCAACTTAAGCAATAGTTTTTGGATCGCTCTGCAGTATTGCGAGAATGAATGAGATGCAAATTAGTGTGGGCGAGGAGGAGAGGGATCATACTTTGTGTTCCTCCTTCAACGGAAGAGCAAAACCGTTGATAATACTCCCAAGAATTTCAAGAAGCTCGGCGATACCGTTATGCCTTTCAGTCTCGTAGATGAAGCGGAAGAAAATATTGTTTATGGCTTTACGAATGAAAGGCCTGTGAACCATAAACTTGCCATAGATGCGATGCAAGATTGTTTTGAGGTAGTCTCGCTCCCGTGGATCCTCGGAGTCGAAGAGTTCTAACAGCCGCAGTACAAAATTGTTGTCTATGTACTTCTTGGCGATCTTTGCATCGGTCTCACCCGACACGACATACCGGAGCAAAAACTCGTAGACGATCTGCAGTTCGGACACGTTTTAGGTCAGCGGAAGTCAAGCAGGGCTAGAGCGAGAGAGATGAGCGCACTGGGCAGTGTTTTCACCTGTAGGTGTGGCCAGGCAGGCTCCAAAGTCGGCTCCTCCTCTTCCGGATCATAGTTATCTCCGTCATGACTGGAAGGTGGCAGAGCCCGGAAAAGATTTGAAGAAAGCATGTGAATGATGTCATCAAAAACGGCCTCGGTGAACTTCCCGTGACCCGTGTTAACATAGTCCACCAACTCCAGAAGTGTCTGGCGCTTGACTTCCTTCTCCCTTACACAGCTAGTTGCGTCCATAAACTCGAACGTGAAGCTGCACAACTGAAGTTTTTTGGAAAAGAGGGCCTGTCTCTCGGAAGCGGGGACATCACGGAAGGTGGGCAGTTGTTCTGCATAAGCAGTGGTTATGCTTGCAGTGTTAAAACCTGAAAATGCGCTTCCCCCCGAGCTTGGTTTTTCCTTGGACATAGGTCTGGCAATCACGCTCTGGCGGATAGTGTTAGAACCTGTACGCTGGGCATCCGCGCCTGTTGGTTCGGGCTTGGGGGTCTTCTTGCTGCCTCCAAGCTTTTGCTTAACGCTTTTCAACATTTTTGTACAGTTTCGCAGATAAACGGGGGGAACAATTCAAAGTTTCTTGGAACGAGCACCGGTTATATTAATAGAGCGATGTCCACCGGTTAGCCCTCAGGCATTATTTTTACCCTGGGTGCTTAAGCGGTTGTGCAGCAGCTGCCGCAACAAGTATGTGGAAATAAAATATGTTCACCGGCTGGTTCAAAATACACAGGGGATGTGTTCAAGTCCACCGCGCAAGCTACAGTTCCACCGTAGCAAACTAGGTTCCTGCAAGGTCCTGGGCGTTTGAGCGGTTCGAGCTGGTGGGAGACCGTCTTGGCCGAAGACGGCCCTTTCTGGATCCGATCTGCATGTCCGGTTAATCTGAAATCTCCCCTCGCGCCTCACCTGCTTGGTGCATGCTCTAGCTCTTATTAGGTTAGCTCTGCTGCATCTGCATGGAGATGGTGCTTGGCTCAAGCTCATCGTCATGGCTGCATGCTATCATCATCGATCGGGATCAATTGCAGAATTGATCATCGATCACGATCATTCGATGATGTTAGATATGTCACATGTGACCCGTGATGCATGACTTGAAACGAATAACGATAGCGATATCGATATGTATGACATGACGATGACGCTGACGCTGACACGATTCGTTGTGATTGCTGATTGGTGATTCGTTCGGTTCGATGTGATTTTTAAAAGTGATATGCGCAATGTGATTGTCTCTGTCTATCGTTAATCGTATCGGTAGCGGTATGTCGTATGTCAATGTGGGGGCTGGGGGTATCGCTATCGGGTATCGCTATCGGGTAGAACTCGCTATCGGCGTATCGGATATCGGTTGTCATGTATGTCATGTCATGTCATTGTCACTCGCTATCGTGCCATGCCACAGTCATAGTTATGACAGAACCGGACATTCGAGAGTTTCCCGCAGAATTCGGCAGCCAATTCTTTCGCTAGTCCGACGTGGCCCATAAAATCCGTGTGTGTCGCGAGAGTCCGATTTCACTGGTTCAGTTCGTGAACACTTACACTAATGTAATTTTGGTTGGGAGTAAACGGAATATTCAACAGGTACAGTCAGCTGAGCGAATTGAGTCGCTGCCGAATTGAGTTTTCATTTCGTTCGAATTTGGCCATTCTTGAACGAATTCGAGCGAATTCGAACGAGCGAATTGAGCAAATCGGCAGCCGATCCGACGTGGACCGACGTGTCCCCGGAAAATGCGGCATCTTCTGACGTCGGACTAGCGAAAGAATTGGCTGCCGAAATTTGCGGGAAACTCACTATTATTGACGAAGGTCTTCCGCAGAGTCAGCACAACCTGGCCTCCACGTCCGCGGTCCACCCCGCCACGACTGCGGTCTGCACCTCCACGTCCGCGTTTTGCCCTGAGGCTCGGGCAGACCGTAACAGTGCCGTTGGTAAGTTATTAATTATGGAAATATAGGTTATCGCTTGCCCGCCCCAACTTTGCTGCACTACTGCAGGCACACCCCCTTGTGATTTTAATCACATTACATGAAGTACAAATTTGTTTAACGTTCGTGAGTCATGGGGAGACATCACGGGGAAGCCGATTCCCCCCCCACTGTATGGGGGGCCTGCTTCTCCTTTGCGTCACCCCTCACTGTGTGTGGCATGTGTCACACGTGACCGTGTCTCCGTCACTTTAGCCTGCTCTAGTTAGACAGTCCGTCCGTATGTCTCTCCAGTTTATGCTATTCCGTTTCCGAGCACCCGGCACTGTGTTTTCTGTGACATATCGTGCATATATATATCTTATATATATACCCTCAGTTCTCCCTTTCTGTCAGGTTATCGACCCACTTCACGCTAAGTGGTGTTTCGGTAGGCATCAACTCGCTTTGGTTTTTTGCCAATTCTAGAGTTCCCTGAAAAGTCCCTTACGGTTACGGCGCCATTCACCGCAACCAAATTTCCTTGAATCAACACGTGGGCTGCCTACCGTCAGCGAGAAAGGTTTCCTACGTTTTCCCTGGGCCAGAATTCCCTGTTTCCCTCTTGTTCCTTCACCCTGGCCACTTATTTCCTTCCAATGTCTCAACACCGCCAATCAACCCTCGCAGAGGCGCTTCGGTCAGCACGACGGGCTGGTGCTACTCCTTCCCCAACCTCTGGAAATTCTGGCACTACGACGCCGGGTCCGACACGACCGAGACGCATTGTCTCCACCGCCTCTCTTCGTTCGCGTCCTTCCTCATTGCGTCCATCGCCCACTCCCTTCATGTTCTTCAACGATCCGGCGGTCCTCGTGTCCACGCCGGTGGAGGAGGGGAGGGAGGACGAGTACCTAGAGCAGCTATCTTACGCTTTCACGTACTCCACCGACATCGTCACCATTTTGCGTCCTGGAGGGTTTCACCCTAAAAATGGCTTTACCTTGGACAACGACTCCGCAGACACGGACTTCACTGCTTTGCTCGCTGCCATGAGGCACGTATTATACCCTGTTTCCTTCACGGAGTTCTCCAAACTCCTCGACCTCGAGCACGACTACGACTTTTACCACGTCGTGCTCAACGAGATCATCTTCACCATCCTTCCAGTTTTACTTCGTGGTACGGCATTGGCGTTGTACTCCGAAGCCGCGCGCTCCCATCCTGGTGACGGCCGCTATGTTCTCCAGCGACTACGGTTTGAGGTCGAGGGCGTCCCTGACTCCGACACCGACCGCCACTGGGTGAAGATGCGTGCTGTCATCATCGACGAGCACAAGGACCCCGCCCCCCAGCTCATGACCATCCGCACCTTGGGCGACAAACATGCCCGTCTCAACCCTGACTACAGCGAGTCCAAACGCGTCCGTGACCTCTGGCACATCCTGACCGACTCCGCCAAGCAGACTCCTTTCGTCAACCCGCTGTACGTCAACGTCATCCGCGATCTTCGAGTTGGTTCCCCCTTCTCCTTTTCCACACTGTGCTTGCGTATCCGCACGGTGTGGAAGGAGGAGCTTGCATTTGCCACCCCCGCCGACGCTTCCCTGTCTGGTGGTGGTGGTGGTGGTGGTGACCGGCAGAAGAGCCCATCCTTCAACTCCGTCGCCGTGGAGAAGAAACCCGGCTACGCCACGAAGTGTGTTGGTGAGTGGCGAGTGGACCCCCCTGGCTCACCGCTGAAGCGGTGGAAGGGCGTCGGGTTCCCTTGAATCACGTGTTTCCGGCTGTGGGGTCTCACTGACTCTCACCCTGGAACCAGGGGCTTATGCCCTTACACATGCGTTGCGGCATTCTCCCCCAGGCTTACCCCTCCCTCAGCTGTGCTTGTGGGCAATCGACCGCTTCCGCAGGCATTCGCATCGGCCATGGCGTCCCTGCAGGCAGCTGGTGGTGCCTCCGCGCAGTCTGTGGTGGTGGCGGACGAGCATGCCGACCCCGCACCGGCCGACCCTGAGCCGGTCGGGTCGGTGATGACCTTCATTGCGCCTGTCACTGACCCGCCTCCGCCGCTCGATCACGCCGCGGCGGGCTCCGATGGCAATGTTGCCGAGCCGACGGCTGAGATGCGTCCCACTGACGCGGCTCCGTACCCTGCGGGCGACTCCGACTGTGAGGCAGAGCTAGCCGCCATGCACACTATCCTTGACGACGACGAGGACTGGCCAGCTTTCCGATCGACGCCGTGGATCCCTCAGTTCAGTGGTTCAACTGACCACCGAGCTCCAGCCAACTAGCTTTAGCCTTGGCCTCAATGTAGCTTCTTGCAATGTTTATCCTCATCTTGCCAGCTGTTAGTTGGCCGCAATGGGCCTTTCACTGAACTCTGACATTAAGTGACATTGGGTTTTAGGTTTTAGGGTTTGCTTGCTCTCGGACTGCCACTCACACCTTCGGGGTGAGGTGGTGTCACGGGGAAGCCGAATCCCCCCCCACTGTATGGGGTGCTGGAAACAGCAGCTCAGGCAGTGGGGACCCGCTGCCGACGGTGAAACAACGGATCACTAAACTCGGATATACGAACGATATATACCCGAGATGAGTGACACAGGCTGACCACCGAAGATGACATACAGGAATGACACTAGACTGTACGAACTAGTCGTAGTGTCAATTCCAGCACACCACCTCATCTGAGGTGGACCAGCTAGTGACACTCACCACCCTAGCTACTAGAGTTTACAGAGAAATGTCAAGATGTTAACTCTAGGGAGCTAGTCAAAGTCACAGGTGGCAAGATGAATGTACAGGCTAGAATAATAATACTGCTAAGCCTAGGAAACTGCTAGGACCATTCTGGTCTGCTAAAATTAATGCTCTGCCAGCTAGTGGTGGGTGTTCCCACAAATCTCGCCTGTCTGCATGTGATGGAGAATGCTAAAAGAATTCCGCCTGTCGGTTTAGCTTTGATATCTCTGCGAACTGTAAGGTCTCTTGCCATAAAAAAAAAATGTTCGTCTTAGTCGGTAAAGCTGCCCGCTAGTGGTGGGAATTTCAACAACATCCTCTGCCCAAAACTACAGCAAGTGGTGGAGAAATGCCAAAGGAACACCGCCTGTCTGTTTAAAGAACTAATAGTAGTCATCATCAGAATCGTAACTAGTATCATCCTCACAATAAGAATCTTCATCATAAAATTCTGCACCACCAGTTCCAACGGAATCGTGGGCTCCTGCCCTCCAGGCAGCCCATTCTTCTACGGTGTACTCACTCTCGTCGTTAAAAGTAGACTCATTCTCAAAAGAAATTGCGCCAACATTAAACTCGTTGTGCGGTAAAAACTCTTCCCCAAGTGGGGCATCGAAACTTCCGCCATAAGAATTCTTTTGAAAACCTGTGTCCAGCTCGAAATCCCGTTCCAATCGTTCGGACGAAAAATGCGGAGCGGCCAAGTGGCCATTGTGCTCTTCCTCTTCCTCACAACTGCCATCGGAATCGTCGAAATTCACGGGGAGACTGAAAGTTCCCCCCACTGTATGGGGGGTTCAGCTCCTCCTAGCATCACCCCTTGCTGCGTGTGTCACTGGTCGTGTGTCACCGTCTGACACACACCTGCTAGAAAACTCACTGCCGTAATTCTTCTATCAGTTTTGTATCACCGGTTTCCACCAGCCACTGCTTTCTGAGCTCCTGTTTCAGTGATATCGCTATATATCTTCAACAATATATATACCTATTATCACCTGTTTCATCAGAAATACCCAAGTGGGTACTCCGATTCATCCTCATCCTCACTAGGCAAATACTCCTCATAACTGTGAACAACCCCAGAGCCCATATAGGGAGGTACACTGGGAGGCGCATAGACATAGTGAACTTCTGTGCGCACAGGAGGGGCCTGTGGCACAATGTCTCTTGCCCTAGCAATACTAGGCAAGGGTCTCGTGGTCGAAATCTGAGTTGAAACTGATTTTGTCGCCGAAAGAGCCGGCGATTCCCCCACTCCAACATCGCAAAACTTTCCGTTCGAAATTCCAAAAACAGCGGTCTCGGCCGAAACACCACCAACTTGTGGCTCACTAGCCACCAAGATGTTCAAAACAATCGGAGAATTCTCGGTAGAAACTGCCGAAATCTGAGCCGCCTCACGGAAATGCGAAATAGCTAAATGCATGGAAGAGCATAAAGATGTGAGTTGAGATCTCTTGAGAGTTGAGACTCTCGCAAAACCAGTGTCGACAGATCCCAAAAGAGCTAGGAGCTCTTCACTCTCCAAAATCTGCGCTGAATTCATAATCGAATAAAGAAGCGAATACAAATCCAAATAAAGATCGCAAACGAAAAATCGTCGGAGAGCACCACCTCGTCGAAATCACCCAAAGCCGTAAGCAGCCGCCTCCAGAAAATACGTAGAATCTGTTCTAAAGCGTCCCACAAGGCGTGGAGACGCTTAACCGAAAGATAGGGCGGAAATAAAATAAAATTCTACGCTAAAATTCAGTTCACGCAAGCGTGAGAAGGACCATAACCTGCTGGAAACAGCTGAACAGGCAGTGGGGACCCGCTGCCGACGGTGAAACAACGGATCACTAAACTCGGATATACAACCGATATATACCCGAGATGAGTGACACAGGCTGACCACCGAAGATGACATACAGGAATGACACTAGACTGTACGAACTAGTCGTAGTGTCAATTCCGACACCACCTCATCCGAGGTGGACCAGCTAGCGGTGGAAGCGTGGTGGGCCCATAACCTGCTGGAAACAGCAGCTCAGGCAGTGGGGACCCGCTGCCGACGGTGAAACAACGGATCACTAAACTCGGATATACGAACGATATATACCCGAGATGAGTGACACAGGCTGACCACCGAAGATGACATACAGGAATGCCACTAGACTGTACGAACTAGTCGTAGTGTCAATTCCAGCATGGGGGGCCTGCTTCTCCTTTGCGTCACCCCTCACTGTGTGTGGCATGTGTCACACGTGACCGTGTCTCCGTCACTTTAGCCTGCTCTAGTTAGACAGTCAGTCCGTATGTCTTCCCAGTTTATGCTATTCCGTTTCCGAGCACCCGGCACTGTGTTTTCTGTGACATATCGTGCATATATATATCTTATATATATACCCTCAGTTCTCCCTTTCTGTCAAGACAGACTTTCGCCCCCCCCATAAAATGGGGGCGATTGTCTCTTCCTGTTTCACCCCTCGCCGTGTAGTGTCACTTGCATCTTGCCTGCCGTCAGTTCCGTCTGATAATAAAACACCTAAGTTATTTTATTGTCTCATCTTAGTCTTCGTGTGTATTTGCGAGTGCCCGACTGTTTTTTTTGGAGTCCAACCTGAATATATATCACAGACATATTTCAGGTTCTCCATTAGGTTATGGTGCCCTTACACGCTTATTTTTACGTACCTCGTTGACTCGTTGACAACGATCGCTTCGCGCCCTACGATTCTATCCGACATTTTTTTTAGTACCGACATCTTCCTAGTACCGACATCTTCCTAGTACCGACATCTTCCGACAATTTACTTCCGACATCGACCTCCTTGCCTTCGCAAAGGTCACCCTTAGTCCCGACATCTCGTTCTAGTACCGACATCTTTTACGAGTACCGACATCTAGCGCACTTTTTCGTGCCGCGTGACCACTCAACTAATACCGACATCTACGCCTTCAACACTCTGGCCAGCAGCACCTCTGCTGCCGGAAAATTGGCTTACCGCACGACGTTTTTGACGTCACCACCGTTTTCCCCGCGAAAATCTATCCCGAATTGACCTTCCATCGCTGGATTCGGTTGATTTTTCAAAAAGTTATCTCTCCGCTTGGGAACCCTATCTTTTGGTCCGCAGAGTTCTGCAGCTTGCTGTCGGCCATGTTTGTTGAGCTCCAACGTGCTCGCATGGCCGCTGTTCGGGATGCTCTTGCGTCCCTTCGAGCGCATCGGCAGCTTTTTACCGCGGACTATGGTCTGGTGGTGTCTGGTGGTGCTTATGCACCAGACACCAAAGTCGAGTCCATCAAACCCATCGTCGACATGAGCCTTGACCACTACGAGCTCACCCCACAACATCCTCCACTCTCCCCTCCACCCTGCGTGCCCCTTGGCCACTGTCTGGTGGTGTTTGGTGGTGCTGCGGCCCTCATCCCACCGCGTTTCCTCTCTGCTTTCGCACTTGTGTGCGGCGGAGTGGAGGCACACCTCATCTTCCACCTTCGCCTCTCTCAGAGTGCCCGCGTCACCGCACGCGCTCTGGTGGTGCCGCCCACCCTCGCCCCGCACCGCGTGGGCGTTGGTTGACCGCATCCTGGCGGCGCTAAACTTCATCCGCCATCGAGAGCTACGCCGCCATCCACCCTCGACCGCTAGAGCCTAGGATTGCCGGCTGGCCTGCGGGAGTAGCTTATCCCCGCAGCACATGCATGGGCGTGAGCCCCTAGAGCACGCATCTAGAGACCAACGCAGGCGGAGCCACACTAGTTGGGTTGAAAAAGACCCCTTTGGGTCTCACAAGATGTATGTTTCCTTAGGGTTTCGCCTTTGTGCTTGCCGTAGGATGTTAGGCCTGGCCTGGCAAGTTGGCATCGTGGCACCTCACACCTTCAGGGTGAGACGGTGTCATGGGGAGACAGACTTTCGCCCCCCATAAAATGGGGGTGACTGTCTCTTCCTGTTTCACCCCTCGCCGTGTAGTGTCACTTGCATCTTGCCTGCCGTCAGTTCCGTCTGATAATAAAACACCTAAGTTATTTTATTATCTCATCTTAGTCTTCGTGTGTATTTGCGAGTGCCCGACTGTTTTTTTGGAGTCCAACCTGAATATATATCACAGACATATTTCAGGTTCGCCATTAGTGAGAAGTATACAGGTATTCCAAGGCGAATACTTTTTTTGAGCCTTTGAACGACCCCATCCGCAACCGCACCAGCTTCGTTTGCAGTCGCGACTGCAAGCTAAGTTGATGCGGTTTAAGATGGGGTGGACCCCCATGGGATGAAAAGCTTGGCAGTCGAGGGGTTTTCGAGCGTTTCGTCAGCGCACGACACTTGGCACTGATATTATTGATAGTAATATCAGTTCACCCTCGCTTAAGCGCAAGCACTTTCATTAAGTATACTCGAAACGAGCGCATCTTAACATTGAGCTTTTTGGGTTTGGGTTTGAATGTTCCCAAACCCAAAAATGCCAAACAGTCAAGGCCTTCCCGAGCGTTCTAGCACGCGAGACTTGGCACAAATATTTCTAACATATATTTCTTCAAGTCATCCAACGCACAGCATCCGAAACGAACTGTGCGCAAAACGGCAGATCTATTTCTTTGGCAGATTTATTGGGTTACGGTTTGTTTCCCAAACCCAACAAATCTGCCTTAGAAATAAATCGCGCGTTTCGCGCACAAATTACTTGAAGCCTTGAGCTTCAGGTAACTTAAAGATATGTATCTAGGCCGTGTTTGTGCCAAATTTCGTGCGCTAGAACGCACGGGAAGGCCTTGCCTGTTTGGCATTTTTTGGTTTGGGAACACGATTCAAACCCAAACCCAAAAGGCTCAATGCTAAGATGCGCTCGTTTCGAGTATACTTAATGAAAGTGCTTGCGCTTAAGAGGGTGAACTGGTATTACTGTCAGGGTTATGACCGATGACATATGTGGCATCCATGTCATACGTGTCATACCTGTCAGACATGTCATACCTGTCAGACATGTCATATCATGTCATGTCATGTCGTGTCATGTCATGTCATATATTATAATGACAGACAGTCGTCAGTACGGTCGACTATGATATGTACAGTCATACCATCTGTCATTTACTCAAGGTGAGACTTGAGTGACACCTGTCATCGAGAGGCCAGGTTGTGGACTCGAGATGGCAAAGCAAGATGAAGTCTTGAAGAACCGAAAGTGTTCGGAGAAAACTCATCTTCGCTTCAAGCATGTTCTGAACAAGCATGCGAGTATCATATGGCTTATTCGTTCAGCCGATACCGATTGTTCAACCAATGCCTTGGGTTCACAACCCAATTGTGGTGGCATCTATGAGATGCGGGGCATTGCGTAAATGAGGTAGCGTTGAGCTACAGCAGTCACTTCTTGAGAAGCGCTGCACTCGTATCCACACAGACACTGCGTGAGCTATTAATAACGTTCAATAATAGCCTCGCTTCATATCATATCTGTTCGCTTGCTAGCGAAGCCCTATCAGTTGGTATTCTCCGTCTCGTCAAGGCGACGAACGAGGACGTATCTAGTGTGAGTGCAGCAGTAGATATTGAATTTTGTGTGCGCAGGTTTGCAGAGCGCAAATGTCATCAGGCGCCGCAGTCGCACATATATTGACATATCTGCATAATATCGACCGCTGCATAATAAACAGCGAAAACAGTGCGCGAGGAGACATCGTCATAATCGCAGTTGATCGTACATACCGTCAGATATACAGCGCGAGAAGGTGTGCATGCAGCATGCCGATCACATATATGCGCAGTAACGATTCGCAATTGTACGAGATTCGACATATTGAGACGCGGATGAATAAATCATCATCAGAATATGATCCGTGCGAAAAATGGCATTTGTATCATATGCCGTTCATATTGCGACAAAGATGTGCTCACAATTCGCAGCGCGCACATCAGTGATTCAACAGAGTCACAATAAATCGCCTTCTGCACCGAACGATTACCTTGCAGTTTTTGATGACGAGATCAGTGTGCATGATGTCATCAAAATACCGTCATTTCAAATAGTTGCAATAATCACTCGTCTGTGCGCATCATGATTATCCTTGACAGAATATGTACATACCTGCTGGAATTACCGAATTATCATGAACAGATGACGCATGATGACAGTATAATATGCAGCATGCCATAAATCTCTGATGTTTGCCAAGATAGTATTATCCATTCACTGTCAGATTCACATACAAGCCTGCAATCATGAGTGTGTACTATATGCTGTGCGAGTAGCTTACACACACACACACACACACACACTCAGTATGACAGATAAGTGGATGCTCCGCAGCAAATCATAGTGTGTACAATTATTTGGGTGTGCAGTGATTATAATACTTGCAGCACCACACACACACACACACTTGCAGTATATACAATCATTCAGTATATACCAAGTGCATGCAGCAGATGTACATGATAATACATGTACATTATAATACTGAGCAACTATATCATTGTGACATGTGCATACATTTATGCATACAGCTTGATCACGTTAGCAATTGTAATGCATAAACCAGCTTGACCCCGATAGCAGCTGGGATATATGGTATCATATCACAATGCATCAAACATTGCACATAAGCATACCTGCTGTGCATGTAAACTATATTTGAACCCATATGGTGTAAGGTGCCTGTTCAGTGGTCTTAACACAATAATTAGCTCGATATACTCTGACGCAGGATTTGGGATGAGTATATTCGTTCTATTGTGGATCACTGAAAGGATTGCTAACCGGAACTATATGTGAAATAGACCAAGCAACTCATCACTGTAGATGAGAATATGCAGGATTACAATCACTACTAAGCTGAAATACATCATGTTAGATATATTCTGTGATTGGTATACAGATCATCCTATATGATAGATCAACTTGGTATAGTGTAATACCAGTAATTACCTGTATACAAGTGTGTGTAGTAGCACAATTCCACACACACACACACACACATGTACTCAATCAGAAAGTACATGTACATAAGTCACTGCAACTTATGCATCATTAAGTATAAGACATTACACTGATTCACAAGTGTAATAAATAAGTCATTGACACTACTATGTAAGTTGACAATGCACTGACTCGAAAGTGTAATGATCAAGAATCATATTAACACATAATACATAGTACCATCCAGCTTGATCACGATAGCAGCTGGATGTCAAGTGATGGCGATAGATAAGGGACAGAATCAACCAACATGCTGTAGGGCTGGATGGAGAAATCTCCAGACCCGAAGGCATTATACAATGCTCAAATAAGCAGCTGGTCACTGTTGAGCATTGTCCATTCGTCTCACATATCATCGCTGGAGCAACAACAACAACAACATTGCATTGTGACAATTGATTCAGAATTGATCAGCACAATTGCATGTACATTCTCAGATCAGTAACTATATATTGAACTGATAGAGGTTGTTGTGGACATTACACACACACACACACACACACACACTATTGTGTTGTGTGAGACTGCTTAAATTTATTTATCAAGCTATGTCCAGATCTACTTGGAAACTAAAGATATCACTTGATACTCTTTCAGTGCACAGTCATATGCCCAAGTAGATCATAGGTTCTGACAAGTTATCACTTAAGTGACAGACTCGCTTAAAGTTGATACACCTAATATTATCATTGGGAAGTGGACCAACTTCCATGGGTTTCAAATCAGCAAAACCCATATATATGTTCAACCACAGATGTTGACCATCAGATATCTTCACTATTATGCCATGAAAAATACCATGTGCAAAAGTGAGATAAGTTGCATGAGTTCTGTAACTTGCACATTACACACACACCGCTATATATATACTGAGGTACATATATAAGTGGCCAAAAAAGGTGGAAAATGGGTAAAAATCGTTGGCGGGAAATTTCAAAACTGAAATTCCGGCTCCATTTTTTCACGAATTATGATTTTATACCTATTAAGGTATCTGAAAAACATAATGTGCATAGTCATATCTCGTGTAACACCCTAAATATCAGGTGTGTAACACCTAGGGGTATACATAGTTGCTGTACCAAAATACGTGAAAAACTCACACGTATGATTTGAAAATGAAAATTTGGGTTTCATTTTTTTCGTTACCCTATTTTATTAGCTATTGAAAAATATGCTCAAAATAGTACAGCACCTGTAACGCCCTAATATTATATATATTCACGTGTACAGTTACAGGGGTGTAACATACCTCCTAAAAACCACGTGACACACAGTGAAAAATTAAATGCAGTTTTGCTTCAATTTCTTTGAAAAATGTTCATACTGCTTTAATTTAACATATTTTAGGGTTACTGATGACAAGTAACACCCTAATATCACTGTGGGAGATAAGGGTCACTGTAACACTATATACCCTGAAATGCCACCTATATAATAGGAAACACTTTGTGTTTGGCATTTATGTCATGCTGAAATCAGCACAGTCATGACAATATTTCGGGCAACAACCCAAGAACTGTCGGGCAACAACCCAAAAACTGTAGGGCGACAACCCAAGGACTGTAGGGCTGCAACCCTAAAACTGTATAAGCTGCTTCCTATAAGGACTGCATGCTATATTATGAGGTATAAAGGCACTTGACAACTGCCTGTGTGTTCACACTTCCTTGAGGGGGGAAGAAGGTGGATATATATACATACATCACCTCATTATTATGTACAGATATAATACATGTACAAAAAATAGATATATATATATACTATACATATACACACACACACTCAGCCAGTTGAAGGTATTTTTGGTGTTGTGTTTTGTTTTATAGATGGCAGAAGAACCAGATGTTCCAGCTATCAATGCAGATCCGTCTACATGGTTCTTCGATATCTTAGGTTCTTACGATGCCTACAGTCGGTTCAAGATACCCAAATGGCTCACTGGTTATGATAATACCCAGACCAGATTCGATCAAATAGGGTACTTCGATAACATCAGTCGCATGATACCCGACATGAGCAGATATAGAGATCCTGAGTCAGAACCACAGGAACCAGACGAAGAGTATACAGAGGATCGTGCTCCAACAGTTTTCACAGACCCTGCTGATGATCCAGTACCAGCACCAGCTCCATCCACTTTAGTTCCAAAGGTGAAAATGACACCACCTAAGGAATTTAAAGCAGGACAGGATGCTGAAATTTGGTTGGAAACAGTGGATAGATACTTTCAGTTCACTTATCCAGGAGTACCAGACAAGGACATTATTACAGTATTCCTGACACTCATACAAAACAACGACCGACATTATTTCCAGGTCGTGGCAAAACAACCAGATGCCACGTATGAGAAAATCAGAAGGACTTTCCTCATTCAGTTTGGCAACCCCCATAAAAGATCAGTAGCTAAAAAACATCTTATGGCGCTGAATCAAGGGAACCAGACTTTCTCAGAACCAGACTTTCTCAGATTATCTACGCACGTTCACGTCA
>LGRX02002712.1:27905-50324 GCA_001247695.2 Cymbomonas tetramitiformis | reverse complement strand
CTGTGGGCCGTGTTGGGGGGCATAAAGTGAGGCGTGTGACCCCCAAGCACCCCTCAGATCATTGCCCATGACATAGTTGTCACAGGCGGTGACTGTGGACCGTGTCGGGGGGCATAAGGTGAGGCGTGTGACCCCCAAGCACCCCTCAGATCACTGCCCATGACAAACCGGACTAAGCTGTTAAGGGCGGTGATTGTGGGGCGTGTGGGGGGACATACGGTGAGGCGTGTGACCCCCAAGCACCCCTCAGATCACTGCCCATGACATAGCTATCACTGGCGGTGCGATTGTGGGCCGTGTGGGGGAGCATAAGGTGAGCCATGCGACCCCCAAGCACTCCTCAAATCACTGCCCATGAAACAACCGTCCCGGGCAGTGACTGTGGGCCGTGTCGGGGGGCATACGGTGAGACGTGTGACCCCCATGCACCCCTCAGATCACTGCCCACGACACACCTGTCACGGGCAGTGACTGCGGGCCGTGTTGGGGGGCATACGGTGAAGCGTATGGCCCCCAAGCACCCCTCAGATCACTGCCCATGACATAACTGTCACGGGCAGTGACTGCGGGCCGTGTCGGGGGGCATAAGGTGAGGCGGGTTACCCCCAAGCACCCCTCAGATCACTGCCCATAACATAGCTATCACTGGCGGTGATTGTGGGCCGTGTGGGGGAGCATAAGGTGAGGCATGCGACCCCCAAGCACTCCTCAAATCACTGCCCATGACACAACCGTCCCGGGCAGTGACTGCGGGCCGTGTCGGGGGGCATACGGTGAGGCGGGTGACCCCCATGCACCCCTCAAATCACTGCCCACGACACAGCTATCACGGGCAGTGACTGTGGGCCGTGTTGGGGGGCATAAGGTGAGGCGTATGGCCCCCAAGCACCCCTCAGATCACTGCCCATGACGTAACCGTCACGGGCAGTGACTGTGGGCCGTGTCGGGGGGGGGCATAAGGTGAGGCGTGTGACCCCCAAGCACCCCTCAGATCACTGCCCATAACATAGTTATCACAGGCAGTGACGGTGGGCCGTGTGGGGGAGCATAAGGTGAGGCGTGTGACCCCCAAGCACTCCTCAAATCACTGCCCATGACACAATTGTCACTGGCAGTGACGGTGGGCCGTGTTGGGGGGCATACGGTGAGGCGTGTGACCCCCAAGCACCCCTCAGATCACTGCCCACGGCACGGCCGTCACGGTCAGTGATCGTGGGCCGTGTCGGGGGGCATAAGGTGAGACGTGTGACCTCCAAGCACCCCTCAGAACACTGCCCACGACACATGTGTCACGGGCAGTGATTGTGGGCCGTGTGGGTCGCGTGTCAGAGGAGTTGTCCTCGCACCGCACCATATATATTCAGTGCGCCCTACCCACATGCGCCCACGTTCCGCCGCACCAACCCGAAACAACCACATACATCCTACCGGCCACACCCCCATATGGTCGCGTTTCAGAGGAGTTATCCTCACACCGCACCATATATATTCAGTGTGCCCAACCCACATGCGCCCACGGTCCGCCGCACCGACCCGAAACAACCACATACATCCTACATGCCACACCCCCATATGGTCGCGTGTCAGAGGAGCTGTCCTCACACCACACCACACATATTCAGTGTGCCCAACCCACATGCGCCCACGGTCTGCCGCACCGATCCGAAACAATATACGTCTTGTTATGTTTTACTATCAAGACGTACCAAACCAATACATATCTACAAGATAGTGGAGCCACGGGTCCGGGGTCGCGCCTCGAGCCTTGAATCACAAGGACACGCGCACGCCTCTCCTAACCCACCGGCTGTAATCCACAACTACCCCAAAAGAAGATGCCTTGAAGACGAGTAGCCACGGGTACAGGGGGCGCGCAGCGAGCCTTGAATTAGGCCACGCGCACGCCGCTCCCGACCCACCGGCACATCGTCGGGGAAAAGAAATACAACCTTCCGTCATGTAACCTTGCCGGCCGGTCGAAGCAGTACCCTCCCGAGCTGAACACCATCCAGAAACCAACACAAGTGGAACACGCTTGTATGCACGTCTCTTTTTAAGCAACCTCTGACGGCGGAACGTATTACATAAATTAGGTTTAAGATAGCCAATCGGTTTCAGGCATCACAAAAAACTCACCGGGCGTTCCGCAGGCTCTTCAGGCGCGCCGTGTTCTTCCCCCGCGGGCTCCTCATTGGAGTCCTCATTGAGGTCCAACTCGGCTGCTGCAGCACCGGCTTGACCAGCTTGGTCCACAACCTGCACACGCGAAAACCCGTTCAGATCACTGCCCACGACAAAGTTGTCACGGGCCGTGTCGGGGGGCACGGGGTGAGACGTGTGACCCCGGAGCACCCTTCACTTCACTGCCCATCACGACAAAGCTGTCAAGGGCCGTGCTTGTGGACTTGTGGGGGAGCAAGGGGTTCACCTTCCATGGTCGCAATTGATTGACCGAGCTCACGCACGCCCAGTCGTTCATGTGTTCATCCCAAATCGCGTGGCGGGCACAACACGCAACTTGTTGGTGACAATTCGCGACTCCGTTCTGACCTGCGTGGGTATCGGCTAAAGGTTACAAGTGTTCAACTGTATCGAAATATTCAGTGCCAGCAGCTATTCAAGATTAGCTTTCATGATATTTGTCCGATATTCAAGGAACCCAACCCACATACGCCCACGCGTGGTGTGCCACACCAACCCCGAACAAACACATGCATAGTGCTGGCCACACCCCCTTCTGGTCGCGTGTCACAGGAGCTGTCCTCACATCGCACCATACATATTCAGTGTGCCCAACACACATGCGCCCACGGTATGCCGCACCGACCCAAAACAACCACATACATCCTACAGGCCACACCCCCTTATGGTCGCGTGTCAGAGGAGCTGTCCTCACACCGCACCAAACATTTTCAAGGGGCCCAACCCACATGCGCCCACGGTCTGCCGCACCAACCCGAAACAACCGCATACATCCTACAGGGCACACCCCCTTATGGTCGCGTGTCAGAGGAGCTGTCCTCACACCGCACCAAACATTTTCAAGGGGCCCAACCCACATGCGCCCACGGTCTGCCGCACCAACCCGAAACAACCGCATACATCCTACAGGGCACACCCCCTCGTTCCGGTCGCGTGCCGGAGGAGCTGTCCTCACACCGCACCATACATATTCAGTGTGCCCTACCCACTTACGCCCACGGTCTGCCGCACCAACCCAAAAGGACCGCATAAATCCTACAGGGCACACCCCCTCGTTCCGGTCGCGTGTCGGAGGAGCTGTCCTCACACCGCACCATACATATTCCGTGTGCCCAACCCACATGCGCCCACGGTCTGCCGCACCGACCCAAAACAACCACATACAGCCCACAGGCCATATCCCCTTCTTATGGGGTCGCGTGTCAGAGGAACTGTCCTCACACCGCACCAAACATTTTCAAGGGGCCCAACCCACATGCGCCCACGGTCTGCCGCACCAACCCGAAACAACCGCATACATCCTACAGGGCACACCCCCTTATGGTCGCGTGTCAGAGGAGCTGTCCTCACACCGCACCAAACATTTTCAAGGGGCCCAACCCACATGCGCCCACGGTCTGCCGCACCAACCCGAAACAACCGCATACATCCTACAGGGCACACCCCCTCGTTCCGGTCGCGTGTCGGAGGAGCTGTCCTCACACCACACCATACATATTCAGTGTGCCCTACCCACTTACGCCCACGGTTTGCCGCACCAACCCAAAACAACCGCATAGATCCTACAGGGCACACCCCCTCGTTCCGGTCGCGTGTCAGAGGAGTTGTCCTCACACCGCACCATATATATTCAGTGTGCCCTACCCACATGCGCCCACGGTCTGCCGCACCGACCCAAAACAATCACATACAGCCCACAGGCCATATCCCCTTCTTATGGTCGCGTGTCAGAGGAGCTGTCCTCACACCGCACCAAACATTTTCAAGGGGCCCAACCCACATGCGCCCACGGTCTGCCGCACCAACCCGAAACAACCGCATACATCCTACAGGGCACACCCCCTCGTTCCGGTCGCGTGCCGGAGGAGCTGTCCTCACACCGCACCATACATATTCAGTGTGCCCTACCCACTTACGCCCACGGTCTGCCGCACCAACCCAAAAGGACCGCATAAATCCTACAGGGCACACCCCCTCGTTCCGGTCGCGTGTCGGAGGAGCTGTCCTCACACCGCACCATACATATTCAGTGTGCCCAACCCACATGTGCCCACGCGTGGTGTGCCACACCAACCGCAAACAACCACATACATAGTGTTGGCCACACCCCCTTCTTCTGGTCGCGTGTCAGAGGAGTTGTCCTCACACCGCACCATATATATTCAATGTGCCCTACCCACTTATGCCCACGTTCCGCCGCACCGACCCGAAACAACCACATACATCCTACAAGCCACACCCCCATATGGTCGCGTGTCAGAGGAGCTGTCCTCACACCGCACCATATATATTCAGTGTGCCCTACCCACATGCGCCCACGGTCTGCCGCACCGACCCAAAACAACCACATACAGCCCACAGGCCACATCCCCTTCTTCTGGCCGCGTGTCAGAGGAGCTGTCCTCACACCGCACCAAACATATTCAAGGGGCCCAACCCATATGTGCCCACGCTCGGTCCGCCACACCTTTGCATCGATCGTTTCTCCCCGTGAAACGGACATATACGCGATACATAAATGGATAGATGTATAGATATGTTTTACTATCACCCCATACCAAACCACTACATATCTACAAGTGGAGCCACGGGTCCGGGGGCGCGCCTCGAGCCTTGAATCACAAGGACACGCGCACGCCACTCCTAACCCACCGGCTGGAATCCACTTCCACCCCAAACGAAAATGACATGCTACAATTAGCCACGGGTACAGGGGGGCGCGCCTCGAGCCTTGAATCAGGACTCGCGCACGCCGCTCCCGACCCACCGGCACCTTGTCCCTACGGTTGTAAACAACTTATAACAATTTATAACAACTTATAACAACTTATAACACCGTGGCCAACAAGTAACAATTTATAACACCGGTCACCACGGCGCGGACATTGAAGCTTGCAAATGATGCACAACCACTATGGGCATCGCAACTTTGCCCCTACTAAGCTACAAGCTACGGTTTTTTGCCCTCCCGACAGGCGCGAGGGGGCTGCTCGGGCGCCAGATACTTGTTCACTGGCGGTTGACAAGGAGCTCGGGGCCTCCCCCGCTGAGAGGCTCGGCATCCCTCCGCACAGTCCACTGCTGGAGCTCCGCCTTTGCTTGAATCTTGTAAGAGTCTTGTACCTATGGGCATCCAACCAAGATGTTAGAACTCAAAGACTAAAGAAATGGAAAGGTCAAGGAGAGGGAAAAAAGCAATAGAAGCATACCTTTAGTGTGTGGCATCTCGGGTTTTTACCGAGATCTCCAAACCGCAGGTTTGGCGCTCTGTTTGAGCTAATGCCACTATCGCAATGCAAACTGAAAATCTGTGTCGCCAAAAAGATAGGGTTGGGCAAGAGTGCCTCCATGTTTTCGAAAAAATACTCAAACCAAACGAACTAGGGGTAATCATGTGGTGGTTTTCCGCGAGGAGAACGCTCGTGAAGTCCAATTAGTTGTCAAAATAGCGCTTTTCCCGCTATGGAAGGGCCTGAAAACCTGCGAATCAATTTAAAAAAGGAGAGGGTTAGTAAGTACAACGCGTGAAAAAACAAGCTTCTATTGTGTGGCATCTCGGGTTTCAACCGAGATCTTCAAACCGCAGGTTTGACGCTCTGTTTGAGCTAATGCCACTATCGCGATGCAAACTGAAAATCTGTGTCGCCAAAAAGATAGGGTTGGGCAAGAGTGCCTCCATCTTTTCGAAAAAATACTCAAACCAAACGAACTAGGGGTAATCATGTGGTGGTTTTCCGCGAGGAGAACGCTCGTGAAGTCCAATTAGTTGTCAAAATAGCGCTTTTCCCGCTATGGAAGGGCCTGAAAACCTGCGAATCAATTTCAAAAAGGAGAGGGTTAGTAAGTACAACGCGTGAAAAAACAAGCTTCTATTGTGTGGCATCTCGGGTTTCAACCGAGATCTTCAAACCGCAGGTTTGACGCTCTGTTTGAGCTAATGCCACTATCGCAATGCAAACTGAAAATCTGTGTCGCCAAAAAGATAGGGTTGGGCAAGAGTGCCTCCATCTTTTCGAAAAAATACTCAAACCAAACGAACTAGGGGTAATCATGTGGTGGTTTTCCGCGAGGAGAACGCTCGTGAAGTCCAATTAGTTGTCAAAATAGCGCTTTTCCCGCTATGGAAGGGCCTGAAAACCTGCGAATCAATTTCAAAAAGGAGAGGGTAAGTCAATGAGTGTAAGGAAACACTCTTCTATTGTGTGGCATCTCGGGTTTTCACCGAGATCTCCAAACCGCAGGTTTGGCGCTCTGTTTGAGCTAATGCCACGAAAGAATTGCAAGCTAACAAAACAAGTCGCCAAAAACATAGGGTTGCCAAGTGTTCGAGCGTAAATCTCTTCAAGAACGGCCCAGTGAGGTTGACCAAGTCAAATTTTGAACTTGCAACCTCTCAACTGTGTCACGCCCGCAAATTTGAAGTATTTCATAATCGATATGGATATAAATGTTGAACCTCATCATAGGCCACGATCGATGACATGACATCACCCGTCTGCGTGACTGCGTCCATCGCACGAACACCCATCGCACGGTTTATTATACGCTTATACCACCACCGATCAGTGATCCGCTGATGTGTATAATTACTCATCGTCGACTGCCAGACAAATCTTTGGCCTTTTACAAACCCAGCCTCTCCGAGTCATATCTCCTGGCATCACGCCAGTCATTCTGGGGCTCTCGCGTGAACCCTGGGGCCTCCTGAAGCGGGCTTGGTGACATTCCTATGTCATCGGGTGTATAATTCTACCGATTTATACCGACTTAAGCAAACTTAAGCAAACTTAAGCAAACTTAAGAAAACTTAAGAAAACTTAAGCAAACTTAAGCAAAAACCTTGTTCTAGTGATAGCGAGAATAATGCGTGTACGTCTGTAGGTGCGAGCTTAAAGTTTTGCTCAGCGACACACGCACGCTTGTACCTTCTCCTGAGATAGGGTCCATAGTGTTGAATAGCTCCCTTTGTAGTTCAACCGTTGCATTCTTGCTTGCAGTATGTCTCGGTGACGGCATATTCACTTTTACCTCAGGATGGCCTGAATGAAATAAAATGAATGAAATATACATAAAATAAACATTTTATTGACATTGACAGTGTCCTGTTGAATAATTCGGCGGGCTACAGCAGCTGTTTTGAGGCCAAGCGTGGCGCTCAGCCAAGCGTGGCGCTCAGCCTTGAGCTCATAAGTGGGCTCAGCTGTTCCTGTGCCAGCCATTAGGACAACTGCATTATCCAATAGTAACTATCAAACCCTAAGCTATCGATTGCATGCCTTGTCTTACATACAATATGCTTGTTATATCATGATAATCGTCTGATAATATAGTTTGAGCGACAGTGATACAGTTTCAAACAAATATTGGGGGAAATGGCTATAGTAGTGAAAGATCCGAGTTCACCATCGAATTCCTCGACATAACAATGTATAAGGAACATAATGATCATCTTTGTACTAATATACCAAACATATTAGCGAAAGGAACCCTAACCCATAAATCGTACTAATATAGGTATGCCGCAGGTGCCATGTGGTGTGCATGTGTGTGCATGTGTGTGCATGTGTGTCCATGTGTGTGCACGCGTGTGTGTGTGTTTATATGTGTGTGGCTCTGGTGTGGGCATGCGTTAATGAAGACGTGTGTCCAATCCAGAAGCGTAAAGTCCAGGTCGCTCCTGCCAAGAGCGCCACGAAATGTATGGCTGCAAGCAGTACCGCTTCGGAATAACGCATGGGAAGCTGTACATTTGCTAGCGGTTTTGAACAAAATCTAGTGAGCGTCATATAATAGGTAGGGGATACATACGACAACGCCTTGACTGTAGCAGTCGAATTTCACGACGGGGAACCCGTGAAAATGATCACGGATTTGCGACATTTTAATTTTCGTGCATGCTACAGTCATTGCGAAACCCGAAATCATGCTCCACGATATCGTCACCCCCCGATCGACGATATCGTGTACAAGGTTTACTAGGTTTTGTACAAAACCCACTAGGTTTTATCCTGCGCCTCCCATAGCGCATGCACACCGCATACGTCATCATCTGCACGTGCTTGCGCTTGTGGGCGATGGTTGGTGCGTGGTTGGGGGTGGGTGTGTTGATATGAGTCAAAAGTCGGTTTCGCGATGAAAACCCTAAAACCCTGAGCTGATCTTGCGATGGAGAGCGCCACGAAATGTATGGCTGCAAGTACGGGTTACTAACGTATTCATACGGCACTGTTGATTAAGCCGCATGCATTAGCTCCGACGCAGAAGTATACAGGTAGATCGGGCTCACACATCTCTAATAATTTCGAGTGTGCATTGTCCCTTCCGAATTTCGTGATATTCAACACGAGATGCACGATTGTGCACGCACTGACATTATTTTGCAAATTCAAAGTTCGACGCATCAATATGCAGGTCAACCACGATAATCCACGGCCGTCCCCGTTCCCATCGCGATGCGGAAAGCTCATATCACGTGGTGCATGCTTATACAGTCTGTGCATGCAGCGACCTTCGCTCATACTTGCACGTATGTGTGTTTCACGCTGTGAATCGCTTCGTGTGTAGCCTTGCGTTGTATGCCCCGTCGCGCCGGGATACGCGTCGTGATTATCGCGGTCTGATTTAACAATCGGATGCCTCTGCTGTTTGGCACAAATCGCACAATGCGTGGTGGCAAGCCAGAGTGAATACTATAATGCGGAAAGCTCAAAGCATATTGCATATACGAGTCCCTCGGCAATCGTGAAGAAATGCGCATCATCTTTGTGCATTCTATGCAGCCTTGCCTCGAATGGTTCCTATATCGTGAGAACTTGGTGCGTTCTCATGATTTAGGAACTCTCTCATGATTAAGCCGGCCCACCTACCGCCCATTACGGTACACTCGTCACCCACGACGACCGGCCGGCCTTCATCACCCGTGCAATGCGCCCGCAGGTGTGCGGCTGCCCTCGAATGGTTCCTCAGTAACACGTGAGAACTCACCTATTACCGTTCTCGCGATATATGAACGAATTGAGGCAGGCTGCCCATCTCCCCGCCGTTCATGCTGCCATCATCACCCACGACGACATCCCGGCGCTATCTTTGCATGGGGCATTCCCTGCTGGACTTCGGGTTTATGCTTAGTTATTATGGGCTCTGACTAGCCCCTAGCCTGACCCTGCTTCCGTATCGTGTCCGTGACATCCTAGCACTGTACTGTACAGTAGTATAGTACAGTAGTACAGTATTGTTTCACTGTCTGGGTTTCCGAGAGCATAAAGCCTCGGCCAGACACTGTTTATGTGATTATCAGTTTGATGCTTAGCGAGCTTAGCCGGACAGCGTATCTGTCTTCCTCGCAGGTTATGGCCCGCACCGGCTTTCCGGTGATTCTGATGATGGCGCGGCGCCTTGCTGTTGCCATGTTCGGCTAAGTAGGACGTAGGAGGGGTTGAGCGCCCACTTGGGCGGTGGTGTATCATTCTCGCGGTATGGCCTTTTGACATGGCAGTGATGGCGGCACGCGTTGTGCTCGCCTTCGCTGCGCAGGAGATCGGTTTGTGACGGATTGTTTTTTTTTTTTACGGCAGTATCGTCGCAGCGAGAGTTGATCTGCATCGTGCGCCACTGGCCCTGGCGAGGACGCTCCACACGTTGTGAATTTTGGCCACTCTCATTCTTCCGCTCACGACCCGTAACTTTATCAGTTTGATGCTCAGCGAGCTTAGCCGGACAGCGGATCTGTCTTCCTCGCATTCCCACCCCTGCGCACGTGATGGTGCGTATCCGCGCGTGGGGCACTCCCCACCCCCTGCCCGTGATGGTGGTATCGATCCGCGCGTGGGGCACTCCTGCGCCTGATGGTGGTATCCGCGCATGGGGCACTCCCGCTTCCGCGCGGAGTGGGGGGGAGGAGGGTCCCGGATTATTCTCCACCGCGAACGAATAAGTCCGGGGGGGGGAGCTAAATCGAAGTCTAAGGGGTTAACGCCCATGGAATTCATACGAAGAAAACAGTCTATGCTCGCCGTTTATCGCTCTCACATCCCTGCTCGATCCAGTGGACAGTGCTCCATACGTCACTGTCCAGCGGCTGGTGTGTTCGCTATATATTTCCAGTATACCAAACATAACCAAACGTTGCATATGCCTTCTTAGGTGTGTTAGGAAACTCATATTTCTTAGCTTTTCAAACCCAGGTACAAAGGTGAAATGGAGGTGGGCATGGAAATGGACCCTTGATGCGTAAGCGAACGTCTTAGTATCTACTTCTGAATTTGGTGTCCTATTTCCACACTGGGCATCCACCGTTAAGTTCTAGCAGATCTTCTCGATCGTAGGGATGACCTATTTATACCACGGCGATATATATCATCGCTTCCGCTACTCGTCACACTGTGTCAGAAAACTGTGGCGTGAGCTCGAGCTTCTTTAACCCAGTTCGTAAGTTGAGATTTCTCACACCAGGGGCAATCCTCAATTAAATGGACTAATGAGAGGGCGAAACCCAAAGAGTGAGCTACGCGCACATACGCGCACCTGAGACCTGAGTGTGGCATCAGTCATCGCGGTGATGACCAGATCGATCGATATTTCATATTTATATAGATATATCCATTTGTGACAGAGACGGGAGAGCATGTTGACGATGTTAGAAAAAATGAGAAATGAGTTTTCGAATTTTGGTTACATAGGTCCGACGTGGCAGTGACGTCGTAGGCAAGAAAACTTCTGGGTGTCAACTTGCCGTTCAGAACTGGATGATGTCGAATTACTGGTTAATAAATAGAATGCTTTATTCAGTATTACTGATTTCGTCTCGAGCTTTTTCAGGCTCGGGAATTGAAAATGCTTGGAAAACTCTCAAAACTGACAATTGCGGATATTTGTGTACGAACCCGGCACAATGAGTCCGTCACGTAAGTCCCCAAGCTTACGCCTAAGTCGCAAGACGCAAGAACTCGGACCCGACTATCGTACGAACCGGGCCTCTCCATCACAAAGCATTGCAAAAAGCCAACAAACTCCTGATGTGAGAGCAATATCAGAAACAAAGTCTTGCCAAAGGATGCATATCTCAGCGAAGTAATGCAGCTGAGGGGTAGAGGTGAACAGGCTTAAAAGTCACAACCTCAGTGCGCAGGCAGTTCAGTCGCAGAGGCGCTCAGGAGGCCCAATGGGGCTTAGGGGTTTCCATTCTCCAGGCCCAGTGAGGCCAGTGAGGCTTAGGGGTCCCGTTCTCCACTAGCGAGCTCTAGAAAATCTGGATAAGCGTCCCGAAGTGCGTGCTGAATCCTTTGATCTCCGATGTGGGTACATGGTGCAGCTCAGATTCTGTGGCTATTTGGCGCCAAAGAAATCGATCCAAGGAAAAACCACAACATAAGAGGGAAAGGGTAGTTACTGGACAAACAAGCAGCCGCATAAATGCACCCACCCTATAACCTTTCAAAAGTTCAATTTCTTTGCTCTCCACAGCTCCAAATTTCAAAACCCTGTTGACCTTTTGCATATGCACGCTTTGATCAAAACACTGATGACACCAAATCTAGTCGTGCTACAAATGCCCAGATGGATTTTGGCCAGGCACCATTGAATGTAATTGTGGTCAGCTTGAAGACAAAATCTTCTGTTCCTGATACAGTGTAAGAGGGAAGGACAACTAGTGGGCAAACGAACAGCAGCATGACCCTACTGGCTTCAGATCTCGTTTCTTTGCCGTCATCATAATAAGATACGACTTCTAAATTCCACATCCCTGGTCACCTTTGGAAATCATGTCGGCTTGCTCAAGAAAGTGACGAATGTCCCTGTCGACGCTCTCCCGATGCAGCTCCAGCGCAGTCTTATGATCCGAGTCCCTCCGGATGCTTCAGAATTACATGCATTCCCCCCGCACAAATTGAGTGTTGCAAGGTACGTCAACAGCAGTACAACAATCAACCCAACAGAAACTCTGCACACGCATACATGCGACAATGTGGGTAACATATGTACTGGATGGTACCAGAAAGCTCACTCACCCACTTTAAAGTAAAAGAGCTACAAGGTGCGAGAAGTGAATCACACGCTGACCGTAAGTAAGATGCACGTTCGCCCTCCTCCACACACCCTTGCACCCCAGAATTTCATTGAATTTCGATTTGGAAAATTCAATCGGACCTCTCATGGTGCCCCAAATTTCGTCGAATTTCAATTTGATCGCTGCGCCTCCTCAGAAATGAGGCGCAGCCCAACCCCCCGGAGCCCTCTCAACATCCCCTTCCTTCCCCTATGCCCCGAAAATTTTGTCAGAATTATGGTCGTTGCGCCGTCTTAGGAGAGGCGCAGCCCCCTCCCGACAGTCCTCCAAACCCCGATTTTTGCGTGGAAACGCACAATAATACATACATCGCACGCACACCCCTCGTACAAGGGGGCGCATAGGGGGGATGGGGAGTGGAAGGGGTCAATACGTATGTATGCTCAATTGATTGTAGAGAGCCACATGCATGGCAGTGCAGTGAGATGCATGGAACTGTATATTTAAAAATTCAAGTGATCAGCTTGCTGGAAAAGTGTTTGTTTCCAAACACAGCGACTTGTCTGTGAGATGGCGAGATGATGCAGCGAAATCAGTACCACAACGTGAGGCAGTTCTGCGCAGGTGTGCTGCTCAAAACAGATCGGCGAGTGAAAAAGAGTCCTTTGGTTACCGCAGATGTACATCTGGACAACGAGTAGACACAAGGGACTTGTCTTAAGTTTGCTTCCGGGATCGTTGGCTCGCATGAGTGCACAGGTCAAGGGACGGAGCTGTAAGGGCGCTCTTGGTTGGTAAGTATATGAACACGCACCTCATGTTTGCCCCGGCGCTCATGAGGATTTGTAGTGCTCCGTAGTGACCTTTGGAGGCAGCCAAAATGGCCGCAGTGGCCCCTATGCGTTGTCGCCCCCGTTGGGCGTCCATTGCGGCACCGCCAACCACTAACACCTACTCACCACAATCGCACCCTATCGCCGCTGTATTCGAAGAGACTTCTGCTTGTCATCCAGATAACTACTTCCCTTTTTTGAAGCAAAATTAGTTCTCATCACAGACGCTTTCAGTTATTGTCTTGCATACCTAATGGCCTTCGGGATGGACTGCCTCGCCATCGGATCCCAGCTGAGCCATAAGGAGGATCGCATTTCCTGACGAGCTAGGCTCTCAACATTGCTACCATGCGAGCTGAGCTGAGAGTGCAGGTGCCCTTCCTACCCGTGGCCGACCTTCAATCTCGTCTGCACCTACCTTGATAGCTTCGTCATGTCCGCTCTCTGCCGCATACATCAGCGCTGTGAGCCCATTTTTATTCTGCACGTTCAAATCAGCTCCAGCATCTCGAAGTACAATCAAGACATCAGCATGCCCCATTCTTGCTGCCTGGCTCGCCCACGCCCGTCTCTCCGATTGGCCCTCGACCGAGCTCGAGAGCCACCATCACCAACGCACAAATTGTATGACATGTATGCGTGCAACTAGCCTGATGCAGACTGCTAGACGTCTTCTGACTGTAGCCTGCTCTAAGTGACACGTCCTATGACTGGAGCTGTGTCATGGTGCTCATCTTGCCCACTCAGCGATCTCAGAAAAGTGAGACTGACACCTGTATTGACAGTGAGCTGCGCATAACTTATCGAAGTGCGGATCTCACCTCCATCGCAGCAGTGCGTCCATACCCATTCTGCGCATCGAGATTGGCTCCCATTCCTGCAAACCCGCCCCTAATTAAGCTTGGGCTGTTCCGAAGGATTCACGCCTCGCATATCCGCCGAACGGAGTGAGCTCACTCCTCCAGCTTTGTCGAGGGACCGTACAGCCCTGCTTCCTTCGCCGCGCAGAGCAATCCACGGCTCACATTAATACTATCACATGTCCGTGTGGGGCTTAATCACTCAGCGAGGTTTGCACCACAAAGATGAGCACTGGCAGTCCCCCGTGACTCCTTACCTGCTAGAAACTCGACGACTGCGATGTGACCCTCCTCGGCAGCCTCCATCAGAGCATTGCGGCCTGTTCGCCAGCACCCGTGGGGGATGGAGGGTTCATCCGAAGTTTAAAGGGATTGCCTACCCTTCATAGACAAAAAATAATTGTCTATGAAGACAATTATTTTAATAGGCTCGGGATCATTTGTGGCGTGGACGTTCTCGGCGCGCTGGTGTGCCTCCCTTTCATATTAACGGTAGACCACTTGAGAGGATCGTGCAAATTGGCCATGCCTTCCGTGCCGGAGGCAAAAGGAAGCCATGAACGTGGAAGCGAGCAGCGGAAACCAGCGGCAGCACGGTACGCTTGTCGTGAGTCGTATTGAGTCACAGGCGCCCGTGCCGCTTAAAAAGAGTAATATGGAAACCATGAGAGGAGGGTATGCGTTGATGTGCGACGCGTGGAGTTCCCCCCTTCACCTTTCTTCGAGTTCCTGTTCACTTAAGAAACTCCAGAAAGCAAAAAGCTCCCAAGATGGCGCACCAGGTCCATGATTCAGGTCAAGCAGGACACCCGAACGCAGCAAGGTCTCGAGGGCGTCGATTTCCCCGGTACGCACTGCATCTCGTAAAGCTACACCAACCACACAAAGGCGCAGACATTCCGATAAAACGTTAGTGTTTACAGGATAAAACGATAGTATTTACAGATACGACTCGACAGAGGAGCCCTTCAGCACCACACAGGAGACCCCTCAAAAGATTGGCCACGAGCCTGAACTTACTGTCGCTTTGAGCTTTGCTAGCTCAAGGTTCTGTGGGCTCCGCCTTTGTTTGGCATATAGCAGAGTCCAGAACGTCAAGATTCAAGCAGACATATGTGCGATAAAGAAGCAGTGAAGTCCGCAGTACCCTCACAAATAACATCTCGACAGCTTCTGAACTGCTATCATACTAGTTTTAAATAGTTCTACCGTTCTTCCTGAAATATCACGCGCGAAAGAGAAAGAAGGAAAGCGACTTCTGACGTATTTTTATGCGTGCCTGTATGCGAGGCGGTATTTCATGACTTTTCACAAAGAGCAACAGTGCAGGCGGCTGAGCCACAACAGGCGCGTTTATGAAAGGTACCTTTAAGCGGGGGTATACCGAAGTTACCGGAGTCATTTGAGATATTGATGCCCCTGAGAGTGCATTGTCGCCTGAAATAGCATGGGAAAGATAAGTTTCGACAATAATCAAGCTGGGCAGGTTGGCTGTTGAACAAAGGCGAGAATATCCAAGCTAAGCATTTCGACTATGGATCAAACAGTGCAAGTGGATTTCACAGTGCAAGTAGCATAGCATTGTATCACCTTGGCTTTCCTCCACACAAAAGCGCGATACTTCGACTCTGCGACAACCTTGTGCAGTGAGAAGGCAGCCACCTTAGTCAGTTCCCCCTTATTCCTCACTTCGGAGGTCTCAAGGAGGCTCTCGATCGAGCTTACCTTTTCAAGTGCACTGATGAGTTCGGGGCAAGACTGTTGCTACAAGAACGTGCCAAGTACCAAGTACAAGCGGGTGAGAATGTCATTGGTGCGGGTACATGAACCGTTAAGGCCGTAAACCTCATACGCTGGGAGTCAATCAAAAATGAAAAAGGTATGAGCGAAGAACAAGCACAGCAATCACTTGGTGTAAAATTACTAGAAATTATCTGCTCTTCTTCGGAAATTATTGCAAGGTAGATTTGCCCAAGATATTATTTGGTATGGCATCGCAACTTCGCATGCTTTCTTGGTTTTTCACTTTTCACGTCAGTTCTCTCTTCTGTCAAATCCATTCAAATGTCTATGTCTTCGCTAGCGATAGCGGCTACTGTAGCGTGTAGCTGTAGGCTTGTATCGCATATGATACTAGGCGGATCGATCTCAAAAAGAGATCTCCACTAGGCCATCTGACCGTAGGATCATGTGCGCGACAGTGCTTCGCTTTTTGCTTCCCAGCATGCCATGCCATAACGCGAGGGTGGCGTCGCGATAAATGTACGCGACTGCAGTGGCACTGTCATCGTTAGCGTCTGGCGATCGTGAGATCGGAAGTTCGTCTGTGTCGCCCGTTGGGATTCGTGCTTTGCTGCTGATTAAGTAAGGTAAGTAAGGTACTAGGCGCTGTCGATCACAAATATGCGATCTCCACTAGGCGTCGATCCTTTTGGACAGCGCGAATAATTACCATGCGATGTTAACATGGATATCGCCATTTCATAATATGACCGTAGGATCATGTGCGCGACAGTGCTTTGCTTTTTGCTTCCCAGCATGCCATGCCATAACGCGTGGGTGGCGTCGCGATAAATACACGCGACTGTTGTGGCACTGTCATCGTTAGCGTCTGGCGATCGTGAGATTGATAATTCGACTGCGTCGCCCGTTGGGATTCGAGCTTTGCTGCTGCTGCTGCTGCTGCTGATTAAGGTACTAGGCGCTGTCGATCACAAATATGCGATCTCCACTAGGCGTCGATCCTTTTGGACAGCACCATTAATTACCATGCGATGTTAACATGGATATCGCCATTACATCATATGACCGCAGGATCATGTGCGCGACAGTGCTTTGCTTTTTGCTTCCCAGCATGCCATGCCATAACGCGTGGGTGGCGTCGTGGTACATACACGCGACTGTGGTGGCACTGTCATCGTCAGCGTCCGGCGATCGTGAGATGGAACATTCGACTGTATCGCCCGTTGGGATTCGAGCTTTGCTGCTGCTGCTGATTAAGGTAAGTAAGGTAATTTGGTTTGGGTGAAGATTATAAAGGTCAGAGGTAGGTAAGTAAGGTAATTTGGTTTGGGTGAAGATTATAAAGGTCAAAGGTATTTGGCTAGGTTCCAAATCATAAGGAGCAGAGGTTACTGAAGAGCGTGACGGTCGCGCAGTGACGTGTGACGTACCGACACCATCTTGAACGACGGTTTCACAACTTCGAACTTGGTAAATTAGGATTATTTCGTTTTACAGGCATTATAATAGTTATCCCCGAGTGAAGGCCGAATATGCGTATGTTTTAAGCTGGTTTACGTTGGCGAGTCCAAACCTTAGGCGCCTCTCGCTTGCGCTGTGGTTCCAACCATGAAACTTGTGAACTCCAGGGACTCTTTACCTTCGTAGTTCCAAGCCATCCAAATTCCAGTCGTCTTCTGAGTCCACTCTAGCTTGATCGTTATGAACAGGCTTTCTTCAACATCTCGACGCAGATCAGCATACCCCTGGTGTAGAACTCTTTGCCAGCACAGCAGTTAGATACACGGATTGCTTACTATTCCCTTTTGCGCCTCACGATGCAGTGGAGTACTGTCGTTGTTTTCTTTCTTATGGGTCGCCCACAAGGTAGGAACCACGGGACGAATTACGTTTTCTCGTGCGCTTTATGCTTATTTGTGCAGCACTGCACTCATCTTTCTCGTTCCCGGTTTCCTCACTTGGTACCATTTCACAAGCGAATTCGCGACGCGTTTTCTCGCGCACCGCTCGCGCTTTTGTAACTCGGATCTACCTTTGCATAAGTAAGGATACTCTTCGTGCGAAGCTTCGGCCAGGCTTGTCGCTAAATGCTGCTGGCGCGTGTGTCCTCTCGGAGACGTGCCGTCGCACCTGCATCCGCCAGGCTACGGGCTGTCCCTTCGCATCGGTCATCACTCAGCGTTCGGGTGTCCCGGTTTCTCTCAGGAATGCGTGGCCACGAGCTATCTGCCATCGAATGCCCGCACGCCACGTTAATTCATCCGATGACGGAGCGACACATGCGTGCACGGCGGGAGTTGCCTCTGGCAGCGCACGCCCACGCGGCAGGTCACCAGGGCAGACGTGCACTCTTGGTACCGTCTTCTCCTCGATTTCCATGGTCGCACCGGCTAAGCCTTTATCGTGTTCGTAGTGTGACGCCGAGGCCTGCTATCTCTCAGCTGCGCGCCTCGGCCAGGCAGCTGAAGTGAGCATATCAGATAGCTTCTTCAAAGTCGGTTTTCGCTCCTATATTAGCCGAAAGTTGCATGGAGGATCGCGAAACGAGTTCTACTGGGCATCCCATTTAGGTGGTGCCAAGGGCGGGGAGGGGTGGAGGATGAGAAAGGACGTACAGATCCCGACGTCTTGAGAGGGGCAGCATACGAGAGGATGCGTGGAATTTGGGTCGCTGTTAGGCGCTCCGATGACCTTCTGGTTTGGGGGGATGCAGGCAACCGAGCCCAGGGCGCTGCGCATCCACGTTGACATGCAACTCTCCAACCTTGATGCGAGTCTTTCAGCTTATGTCGAAGTGAGCACTGGCCTGAAGCAGCTGAATTAGGGTCTCCGAACGGGGTTATCCCAAAACCCGGGTCCAAGCCGCCGGGGAGATATGGTACCGCAGTCCTAAAACCTGGGTCCAAGCAGCCGGGGAAATCTGGCACCGCGGTCCTGAATTCCGGGTTCAAGCCGCCGGGGAGATGTGGTACAAGAGTGTGTGCAGTTCTCAGACTTGGATCCAAGCCTCCGGGATGGTATGGCATAAACGTGGGCTCACTTTTGCAACCTAGGATCTCGTGCGCAGCAGCACTAACACGTCGGTGCGGTGCGTGCGCTTGGTTGGCTGACCCCACTGCGCCTGGGACAAGCTATACATTTCGTGCCATGTGTTCATGGCTCCTCGGAACTGACCCGCAATCTTCCTGCATCATGTTAACGCATCCTTGGCATTGCCCCACATTGCCCCTGCCACATGAACATGGCTTCTTGGCACTGCCTCACAGGGTCCCTGCCACGTGTGCATGGCTCCACGTCGTCACCCCACAACCTCCCTGCCATAGGTACATGGCTCCTTGGAGTGTGCATGGTCCCACACTGTTGTTCCGTCCGATTGATGCTGAGGCTTCTTTTCGCTCCTCTCACGCCGTTCGATGTAGGCCGGTTTTGGGCATAACGATCCTGGTGGGCGCCGGGCTGAACAGGAAGAGCTGGCGCCGGCAGCAGTGGCAGCAATAAGCCGGTACATCCAAGTGAAAGAGCCGGTGAGGCTGGCATGCAGGCGCCCTTCAGCTTTGTCCTGGAGGAGCGCTAGGACGCCCGTGCAGCCCAGCCCCTGCTTTGCCCCTCACTGAATTCCTCGACTGCCCGTGCAGTCATCCACACACGTGCCAGGCAGATAATGGGTGGGCTTCTTGCAGATGCCTGGTGCCTTGCAGCTTCCACGGGTTTGCGCGGAGTATGTCACCCTCTACAACGGCACCGTCCTGTGCTCATCGGTGGAGCCTATCGGTGAGCACACACACGCTGACGTGGCCTTGGAAGGGTGCCCGGGGACTCTGGTGTGGATAGGATAGTCTCAGCAAAGTGGATGAGTTGTATGTGAGCTGCCCTATCAATTCCTGCATTGATCGTCCGAAACATCCAGCTTGGCAGATTGCCAATGGCAGTCCCTTGCCGGAAGGTCAGACGCAGGCGCCTGTCGCTTTTGGTTGCTCAGGAGAGGGGAAGCCATGGCCACAAGCTGCCCCAAGGCATATGCGTTCGACGCGGACTCGAGCTGGATTCTGGCCTGTGGTGGGGGGCATCTGTGTCGGAGGGTTGTGACAGGTGCCGGTGGGGTGGGGAACTGTGTCGGAGGGTTGTGGCAGGTGCCTGTGGGAAGGGGAACTGTGCCGGGGGGTTGTAACAGGTGCCTGTGGGGAGGGGGAACTGTGCCGGAGGGTTGTGACAGATACCTGTGGGGAGGGGGACTGGACTGCAACGCACAATGCCAGCTACTTTGCGGGCTACGAGATATGCGACTGCCCGGATGCTGCCGAGTGCGTGCTCCCCCTACAAATTGTTTGCGCCACTGCTGTGGGGGGAGCTGAGGCGCGGAGCACCCGGGTGGCGGGGCAGGACAAGCCCGGATGTGGATTGCACATGTACATTCACAGAGGGTGGAGGTGGTGTGCCTGATGTGGACTTCGTGCTGTATGTGACAAGCGGTGCGCGGCTCTGCTCAACGCTGCCAGGGTGGCGCTGGTCAATGCTGCCAGGGTGGCACTGGTCAACGCTGCCAGGGTGGCACTGGTCAACGCTGCCAGGGTGGCACTGGTCAACGCTGCCAGGGTGGCGCTGCCTAACCTGCTGCAGTCGAGCGCACTGAATTGGGGGTCCTTGGAGGGAAGAGGCGCTCTTGGCAGAAGGGGGTGATTCGGGAAGGGGGGGGCTAGAAGACTGGAGGGGCAGTGAGAAGCTTGTGATCTAAGCTTGGGGACATTTTGGTTGTGGCCGGGTGGGCAGCAGTGGCAGGGGGATCCAGGAGAGCGGCGGGGAGGTTATATGCGCCGCCCTATGATAGGATAACAAACGCTGGATCGGGGCTGGGAGATATCCGGCGCTGCAGGGTACCTGCAGGCCTGCGAGAGGTCCACGGTGGCCGTCGGCAGCTACTGTTCCCAAGATGTGTCCAACCATCGGCCGTTAGCTGGTCAGTTTCCAATCATCCTCTCCCGGCTGGCGCATGGTGGGCTCATGTGATGGCTACTTTGAAATCATCAACTATTAGAAATTCGCCATCAGACATATGTCAGTGATTCAGGAGCGTCAATTGAGCCGGCAGAATCATGCATCTGGCCGGGGTCAGCGAGACATGGTCTCAGAAGTGAGCTTTCTGAATGAGCTTGGATTGGTCGCCATCTGATCAAGATCTGAATTGAAGCAGAGATTTGCGCGTTGAGCAATTCAGATCGAGATGATGTGCCCTCCGTCTGGCCGCTTTCGTAGGTTCAGCCCAAGCGGACGAGCAGCGATGTCCTCGCCACCACCCCGTCAATGGAATTGCTGACTCGGCACGGTTGTGGCATCGATGACTATGGTGAAGTGCGCAGGCTCACTTGTGCTCTGGCGCAGGCTTCGCTAACCTTTGCCCCAATCGTATCGAGAACGCAACCGCTGGATTGGTACCCAGCTCGCCCCCTCTCCCCACCTTCCGACGCTCACCGCCTGTCTGGTCGATGTGCACTCTTCTACCCGCCTCTTCAGCACTCGCAGCACTCGCAGCACGCAGCACTCGCAGCACTCAGCACTCGCAGCACTCAGCACTCGCAGCACTCAGCACTCGCAGCACTCGCAGCACGCAGCACTCGCAGCACTCGCAGCACTCGCTCCGGGGGTTCCTGGGAGACTCGATGCGCAGAGATGCGCAAGCAGGCAAGAAGCCTGGGGAAGCTGCGGGCTGCGGGTAGATGGAGCACCGCTTCAAATTGGGCTGCAAGATACCGGGGAGGGAGGGGCCGCCGCCAGGTATATATGCAGCAGCTGGACATCCTCGTGCATGAGATTCTCCACGGGCTGGTCATGGATGACGGCTTGTATGACTACTTCATTGACTCCAGTGGCAAGCGGCTCGGGAAGCACAATGTAGTCCAGGTGCATCCCGAGCGTTAGATCAGTCCACGTGCATCTCGAGCGTTAGATCATTCTAGATTGTTCTAATTAGTGGCCATGCCCTGGAGCAACAAAGCTACTTTGTGAGCGACGGTTGTTAGCGAGTTGAAAGGCAGTACGGAAGGGGAGGGAATGGGGGATGAGGGGGGGGAGATCCCACAGAATTTCACGGAACGTGGTGTACGTGTTCACAAGATTGTGACACCAAAGGTGCCTCTTTGAATGGGTCTCAATCTCGGATCCCTCTGCAGGTGCCTCTAAGCGGTCGACGTAGCATCTTGAAGCTGAACGCCTCGGGGTGGCTGGAGTGACTGGGGATGTGGGCGGGGGGGCCTACTGCCTCGGGGTGGCCGGAGTGAAGTGCCCCCCTCGCAGTGCAGATTGGATGCCCCTTCGCAGTTATGCCGACTGGCGACGTTTGTGGAGTGCTTTGGGGTTGAGCGCAAAGGCTCGAAACGAAATTTCACTCTTGGCGAATCCAGGCTTTGAGCTTGCAGGGTGGGGGAGGGTTACAAAGGTGCGCGAGGCCGCGGCTGCCCAGCTCGCCTGCACTCCGCTTAATGGCGCCGAGCTCGAGAACGAGGGCGGGTTAAACATGGTCCGCCCCCTTCCGATATTGAGATCAGTGTATCGAATCCTAGTGCTGGGGGTCACACGGCGGTAGCCAGGTGGGAGGTGCACATTGGCAAGTATACGCAACACCTCTCAGCTTGCTGGGTTGTGGGCCGCGCCTAGGAGCTTGCCGTGTGTTGTGGCATCCTGCAGAATCGCACGGAATCATCGGCCTTGGTTTTGGTTGCTGTTGGACTGAAGATGGACGCTTCCTGGGAGTGCGCTGAGGCGAGGAGCGGGGGGGAGTGCC